>PVJS01006227.1:37393-60923 GCA_004027185.1 Glis glis | reverse complement strand
GGTCCTGGGGGCGGGGCCCGGGAGGTCCTGGGGGTGGGGCCGGGGCGGGGCTTCGCCGGGCGGGCGTCATGGCGGCGGCGGCTTTGGACGCGGTGCAGAGGGCGTTACGAGAGTTCCCGGCCGCAGCACGGGGTGAGTGGGTTCGCGCGGCCGGCGCCCGACGCGGGAGGGGCCCTGGGTGCCGGGAGCACAGCCCCCTGTGCCGCCGACGCCCGAGCGCGCAGTGGACGGCGCGGCTTAGACCCGCCACTGGCGCGGCCCAGCCTCCCGCCCGCGTGGCCCCCGGGTGTGCACCTCAGCCTCAGGGCCCGGTGCGATCTGGACGGTGGTCGGTGCTGTCCTGGCTTTCCAAAGTCAGCCCGTGCTTAATGAATCTGGGCTGTGGGTTATTGTCCTTCCCGTATAAAAAGAAATATTTTTGTGTGTGTGATGCTGGGGATTGAACCCAGGGGTATTCCACCTCGGAGCTACACCCCCAGCCCTATTTTTTTATTATTTATTTTGAAACAGGGTCTCACTAGGTTGTCGGCCACCACACTCGGCAAAAGTCTCATTCTTAACATCGAAGGAAACAACCGACTTTACTCCGAACGGACTCCCTCCTAGCAGTGGGCAGTGCAAAGCTTTGGGAGGCTTGTAGGCGGCTGTTCAAGCCATCCGCCTCTTCCCTTGCTAGGCTTTAATTTTCTTTCTCCCTCCCTTTCTCTGTTCCTGCTTCCTTTTTTCAGTCCTTTTTTCCTTCGTTTTGCTTTTAAATAATTTCTTACCGAGCATGGTTGTGCATGCCTGTAAAAGAAATAAATAAATGATTTCTTACCACTGACCAGCAGCACAGGCCCTTGTGTATATAATGTAAATAAAGTAATCTTCCCTCTCAACCTCAGCCCCACTTTGCATCCTTCCAGAAGGATTCTGTTTGTACCCATGCACACACATGGCTCTGTACCCCCCTTCTTACATACTTTTCTGCACTGCACACCCTGGAGGTTTTTCCACATCCCTCTATCTCGGTCTTTTTCACACCTGTGAACCAGTGCTATAATTCACTTAATCATCCCATTATTGCGAGGATTGTTGGTCATTTCCAGTTGGTTGTTTTCAGTAATGCTACAACCAATACTTGTGTATTTGTTTAACAAATAACCACCTCTGTGTGCCAGTGTATTTAGGATACATCACTGAACAAACGAAACAAGCTTATTGAGCTTACATTGCAAGTGAGGAGGCAGACGATTAACCATGCTAAACATGTAAGTCGTATAGTAGAAGAAACAGGTTAGGAGATAAGTGCAGAGCCAGCACATCCCTCAGTGGGAGTGTGCCTGGCGCGTTCCCAGAGCAGTGTAGAAGCCAGCGTGCCTGGAGCAAAGTCTTTGTGCACATGTATAAGTATTTTTGTTGGTTAAATTCTTAGCAAAGCCAGGCATGGTGGCGCACGCTTGTAATCCCAGTACTTGGGAGGTTGAGACAGGAGGATCCGGGTTCGCTGCCAGCCTCAGCTACTTAGTGAGGCCTCCGCAACTTAGTGAGACCCAGTTTCAAAATAAAGAATTAAAAAATAGGGCTGGAGGTGTAGCTCGGAGGTAGAATGCCCCTGGGTTCAATCCCCAGTACTGGAAAAAAAAATTCTTAGCAAAAGAATTGCTGAGTCAAAGGAATTGTTTGGATGCCTTTTGAAATGCTCTCACTTTGAAGCCCCAGGAGAGAAAAGTAGCCATTTTCTGAGAGAAATGGTTCCCAGGTAAAAAATAATTGCAGAAAACCCAAAGGATAAAAAGTGGCAGTTTCTACACACTTTATGAATCCCAAGCTGGGTGTGGTGGCGCACGCTTGTAATCCCAGTACTTGGGAAACAGACTGGAGGATCCAGGTTCACAGCCAGCCTCAGCTACTTAGCAACGCCCTCCGCAACTTAGTGAGACCCTGTTTCCAAATAAAGAATAAAAAAATAAGCTGGGCGTGGTGGCGCATGCTTGTAATCCCAGTACTTGGGAGGTGGATATCGGAGGATCCGGGTTCATGGCCAGCCTCAGCTACGTAGTGAGGCCCTCCACAACCTCTTGAGACTCAGTTTCAAAGTAAAGTATAAAAATTAGGGCCGGGGGTGTAGCTCGGAGGTAGAATGCCCCTGGGTTCAGTCCCCGGTACCGCAAAAAAAATAAAAAAAGAATAAAAAAATAGGGCTGGGGGTGTAGCTTGGAGGTAGAATGCCCCTGGGTTCAATCCCCAGCACTGAAAAAAAAAAAAAGGAATTCCAGGGCTGAGGATGTAACTCAGTGGTGGATTGCTTGCCTGCCATACCTGAGGCCCTGGGTTCAATCCCCAGCACTAAAAATAAACAAACAGTGGGCACAACAGGGAGATGAACTGACCATCAACCCACCTCCCAAGGTAAATGCCTCAGCAGGCTGGCATTTCCTCTCTCCTGCTTGGCTGGTGCCCTCTTGCCCCTAGCCTGGGAAGTAAGCACATGTCCCGTGTCTTCAGTTTTCCAGAGCCTAACGGGGCCTTCCCACTCAGTTCCATTTCTTTCTTTTTTTTTTTTCGGTACTGGGGATTGAACCCAGGGGCATTCTACCTCCGAGCTACACACCTAGCTCTATTTTTTATTCTTTTTGGTTTTTTGGCGGGAACTGGGGATAGAACCCAGGGGCATTCTACCTCTGAGCTATACCCCCAGCCCTATTTTTTATTCTTTATTTTGAAACAGGGACTCACTAAGTTGTGGAGGCCTCACTAAGTTGCTAAGGCTGGCCACGAACCCAGATCCTCCTGTCTCAGCTTCCCAAGTACTGGGATTACAAGTGTGCGCCACCATGCCCGGCTTATTCTTTATTTTGAAACAGGGTCTCACTAAGTAGCTGAAGCTGGCCGTGAACCTGCGATCCTCCTGCCTCAGCCTCCCAAGTACTGGGATTACAAGCGTGCGCCACTATGCCTGGCTCTCAGTTCCAATTTCTGATCTAAAAACATTCACTTTCTGACTGATTGCAAAGCAAGGGTAACTGGCATGGAGATGCAGTGTGAGAGACAGAGCATGACCTCAGAGGTGAAAATGAGGGCTTTGGCCATCAGGAGCAGGTTGCAATAACTGCTGACAGGCCAAGGCATTTCAGCCAGACCAGGATAAAAATAACAAAGCGAAGCCCTGCGCCCTTGTAAAAGCCAGGAGAAAGGCATTCCGGTCTGAGCGAGCAGCAGGAACAAAGTCTGGCATAGCTTGAGTAGAGGGTATGTGGTGAGGGGTAGGCAGGAGACGGGAGCAGATCAGACTGGAAAAGTAGGTTGGGCCTGATCATGGAGCACTCAGATGCATGGCAAAGGTCCACTGATTCTGTAAGGAGTAGTGCTAAGCCATCAAAGGATTCCTTACTAGGGTGTGACCAGATGAGATTGTATTTTCAGATGACTGGGACCAGATGATGGATGCTCTGAGGGAGTGGAAGTAAACCAGAAAAACCAGTTGGTTCACAGCAGCAACCATCCAGCCAGGATGTTGGAGATTTTCATCCAAGTGTTAGGCCAATATCTACTGAGCACCTTCTGTGTGCTAGTACTATTCTCGGGTTGCATCGGTGAGCAAGACACTCATCCTTGCCCTCGTGGAGCTTTCATTCTGGGAAGGGAGACAGACTAATAAACAACTTAAAGAAGTGAAATACATAGCATGTTGTGATAAATGCTAAGGAGAAAAACAAAGGAGAGATGTAAGGCTTGGGAGCAGATTACAGTTTTTAAAAGGGTGGTCAGGGCTGGGCATGGTGGTGCACACCTATAATCCCAGTACTTGGAAGGCTGAGATAGGAGGATCACAGGTTTGAGGCCAGCCTCAGCAACTTTTTTTTTTTTGCGAAACTGGGAATTGAACCCAGGGGCATTCTACCTGCAAGCTACACCCCTAGCCCTATTTTTTATTCTTCATTCTGAAACAGGATCTCACTAAATTGCCAAGGGCCTCACTAAGTAGCTGAGGCTGGCTGCGAACCTGTGATCCTCCTGTCTCAGCCTCCCAAGTACTGGGATTACAAGCATGCACCACCATACCCAGTGACCCTCAGCAACTTAATGAAATACTGTTTCAAAATAAAAAATAAGCCATGCATGGTAGTACATGCTGTAATCCCAGTACTTGGGAGACTGAGACAGGAGGATCATAGGTTCTAGGCCGGCCTCAGCAATTTAGTGAGACCCTGTTTCACAAAAAATAAAATAGGGCTGAGAGTGTAGCTCAGAGGTAAAATGCCCCTCGGTTCACTCCCCAGTACCACAAAAATAAATAAACAAACAAAAAACAGGGCTGGGGGTGTATCTCAGACGTAAAAACCCCTGGGAGAAGGGGGGAGAATGAGTCAAAAGGAAGAGATTTCAGCCGGGCGTGGTGGTGCACACTTGTAATCCCAGTACTTGGAAGGCTGAGACTGGAGGATCCAGGTTTGCGGCCAGCCTCAGCACTTAGTGAGGCCCTCCGCAATTTAGTGAGACCCGGTTTCAAAAGAAAAAAAGTAGGGCCGGGGGTGTAGCTCGGAGGTAGAATGCCCCTGGGTTCAATCCCTGGTACTGCAAAAAAAAAAAAAAAAAAAGGAAGAGATTTCAATTAAGGGTGACACAGGACTACTATACTACTATAGACATCTGCACAGGTGGCACACTGCATAAGCTGCCAGATACACGTGGTGGCCCTGGGTGTCTAAGGAGAGTGGTGCTGTTCATTAAGACCCCCAACACAGTTGAGCCCTTCCCTTTCTGCTGCTATTTTCATCTGGTAGTTCTCCCCAGGCAGGCTGTAAGCTTGAGATGATTGGATCATCCTTTACTATCCACACTGGCCAGAGCAGATACTCTGTCACTTCTAGAGGGGACTTCCCAGAGCCTTGCCCCCCACCCAGACCAACCCGTGGCCCTGGGGCCTTGGCCCTACTTGGACCTCCCACCACCAGCTCAGTGGCTCCCTTTCCCAAGGATGCTGGCAGGTTGTCCCCTGCAGGGTGGGGAAGCTTAGGGTCCTTTCTGTAGAGCGCATGGCCCCACAGAGGGTTTGGATTATGGGCTGAGCAGCAGCCCCTGGCTCTGGGGACTCTGGCCCCTCCTGGTGCGTTCGTGTGTACTTTCTGTTTTCTCCCTTCAGCTTCCTTCCTCACTCTTCCTGGTTGTCCAGGGTCCCTTGGTCACCAGTGAGCATTGTCCAGTGACTGTGCCTCCCAGAGAGGGCATTTCTTTTTTTTTTTTTTTTTTTTGCGGTACCAGGGATTGAACCCAGGGGCATTTTACCTCTGAACTACACCCCCGGCCCTATTTTTTTTATACTTTATTTTGAAACCGGATCTCACAAAGTTGCAGAGGGCCTCACTAAGTAGCTGAGGCTGGCTGCGAACCCAGATCCTCCAGTCTCCGCCTCCCAAGTACTGGGATTACAAGCGTGCGCCACCACGCCTGGCCAGAGAGGGCATTTCTTATGTAGGCTGTATGGCATAGACTGGGTGCTGCTGCCTTCAGCTCCTGTTTCCCTCTCTCTCAGAACTCAGCGTGCCTCTTGCTGTGCCCTACCTGGACAAGCCCCCCACCCCACTCTGCTTCTACCGGGACTGGGTGTGCCCCAACAGACCGTGCATCATCCGCAATGCCCTGCAGCACTGGCCAGCCCTCCAGAAGTGGTCCCTCCCCTACTTAAGGTGGGAGCCTCCTTGGGGTGGTGGGTGGGCAGTAATTACTGGCCACGGCATGAACCGAGGAGTGTCCATTCCTCCAGAGCCACGGTGGGCTCCACAGAGGTGAGCGTGGCCGTGACCCCAGACGGTTATGCGGATGCTGTGCGAGGGGACCGCTTCGTGATGCCTGCGGAGCGCCGCCTGCCCCTCAGCTGCGTCCTGGATGTGCTGGAGGGCCGGGCCCAGCACCCAGGAGTCCTCTACGTGCAGAAGCAGTGCTCCAACCTGCCCATGGAGTTGCCCCAGCTGCTGTCTGATCTGGAGCCCCACGTGCCCTGGGCCTCTGAAGCGCTGGGTGAGTGGAGGTAGTTGGGGCGCAGGCTGGTCTCTGGCTAGGAGGCAGAGCAGGGTCTGTATGGGAAGGAAAGGGTCAGCCTGCTTGCCTGTTGCTTCCTTTGCTGTTGGCTTGGCCCACGCACTTGCCCCTGTGGGGTCAGGTGCTGCCCACCTGCCTGCCCCAGGCCTTGACTTAATAATAGATAGGCTGCTGAAGATGGCTGCTCTTCCTTCTGCCCTGGGGAAGCACTCCCAACTTCCTCCTCTTCTCCCCGCCTCCTCAGGATCCCTTTGCTCCCACCCAGCATTTTGCTCAGTATCCCTATGTGGGGTCGTCCCCAGCATGGCCTTCCTAACTTACCCTCTGCCCCACAGGGAAGATGCCCGATGCGGTGAACTTCTGGCTGGGGGAGGCAGCTGCAGTGACATCCTGTAGGTGTAGGGGAGGAGCAGAGGGGACGGTTGGGCTGGGCTGAAGTCGGGTGGCTGTTCTCCCAGATTTCCTTTGGGAATTTGGGACTCAGGTTCCACAGGTGTCCCCTGACAACTGGGGTGGGGGCTCTTCATGGTATGGGCTGGAGTGTACCATTATTTTTTTAGATCCCTAGAAGGTTCTCTGAAGGCCAGCTAAGTCGGGGGGATTTAGGAGAGGTCTGTTGGCTCCACTTCCCCTCTTGGTAGAGGTGAGCCTGTGGCCCTGCCAGCATCCAGTACCTGGTGGGCCAAACTCTGCATTGCCTGCCAGAGTCCTTGGTCCTCCTCCAGCCAGCTGACCCTTTGCAAGCTCTCCCCCTCACCATAGGTGTCTTGGGGTGCAGGGCTGTGAGCGAGGTGGTTTGCTCCCCCTTGCCCTCCACACCCCACCCCTAAGCCTTACTTGTGTTGGCAGTGCACAAGGACCACTACGAGAACCTGTACTGCGTGGTCTCAGGGGAGAAACACTTCTTGTTACATCCACCCAGCGACCGGCCCTTCATCCCCTACGGTAGGGGAAGTGGCCTGGGGGGGCACTGGGAAGCAAGTGGCCCGTGGTGGAGGACAGCGAGAGCCCTGGGCAGGTCGAAGCCTGAGGCATGGCCACACGTCTAAGCTGCACTAGGACCCCCAACCCTCTGGCCCTTGCACCCTGGGAACCTGTGAGCTGGCCAGGATGGGGGGAGTTGGCAAGCCGCAGGCTGCCTGAGGTTCCCCACACCTTTCTCCCTTGGACTTCAGAGCTGTATACACCTGCAACCTACCAGCTAACTGAAGACGGCACCTTTAAGATAGTGGATGAAGAAGCCATGGAGAAGGTGTCTGTCCTATTCCGGGGTTTGGGGGGTAGCGCGGGGGAGAAGGGCATGAACCTGAGCCTTGAAGAGTAGGCACAGAAGATCTGGGGAGGTGGCACCTTGCTCTGAAAAGCCCGAGTCGGGGACCTTTCAGTGCTGAGTAGAGCGGGGTCCATGGTGTTTACCTTTGGGGGAGAGAAAGCTGGGGGGCCTAGGATCTCGAGGCCCGCTCCCTGAAGTCTGCTGTGTCCCTAGGTGCCCTGGATCCCACTGGACCCGTTGGCTCCAGACCTGACCCAGTACCCCAGCTACAGTGAGGCACAGGCCCTTCGCTGCACGGTGCAGGCTGGTGAGGTGCTCTACCTGCCCGCTCTGTGGTTCCACCACGTCCAGCAGTCCCACGGCTGCATTGCTGGTGAGGAGTGCCCAGGCCGCCCTGGGGCAGGCCCTGCTGAGGCCCAGTAGGGCATCTGCAGGGGAGTTTGGGGGGTTGAAAGAGGGCCCCTCATTCAGGTCCCTGTTCTCGCCACAGTGAATTTCTGGTACGACATGGAGTACGACCTCAAGTATAGCTACTTCCAGCTGCTCGACTCCCTCACTAAGGCTGCGGGCCTCGACTGATGGAGCCCTGGCCGACCCTGCCAAGGACAACCAGGGGAAAGGTCGAGACCCTCAGGCCAGAACTCTAGAGACGACCTGGAGTTTAAGTACTCACAGTTTACTGGCCCAGGGTCCGGCTTGGGTTGGGATCAACCTGGAGGATCTTGGGATGCAGCCAGGAGGCGCCCCGCAGGCCGGGGTGAGGGTACCCAAGAAGTTGCCACACAGGTGAGGAGGAGCGGGGAACAGGCGCAGCAAGCAGCACCTCTCTCCAGGGCCGTGACTCTGGGTTGAGTCACCACCTATCACCATTGCTGTCCTGGCTATAAAGCGGAGATAATAATGGTTCCACCCCAAGGGGCTGTTATGGGGCTGGGGATGGTATCTGTAAGGTCCAGCGTGGGCCAGCACAGAAGTGGTCAATAAAGGTAGCTGTGGTTCGTTCGTTCTCCCTGTCACAGTCGCCTTCTGCAGTCTGGTGAGGACCTGAAAGTTCAGGTAAAAATTTCAGTGTGGGCCGGGCTTGGTGGCGCACGCTTGTAATCCCAGTACTTTGGGAGGCGGAGACCAGAGGATCTGGGTTCGCGGCCAGCCTCAGCTCTCGCTCTCTCTCTCCTTGTCTCTCTTTCTCTCTCTCTCTCTCTCACTCTCTCTCCTTAGTGAGGCCCTCCGCAACTTCGTGAGACCCAGTTTCAAAATAAAGCATAAAAAATAGGGCCGGGGGCGTAGCGCGGAGGTAGAACGCCCCTGGGTTCAATCCCCGGTACCGCAAAAAAAAAAAAAAAAAATTCATGTGGCCCTGATTGGGTATGTGGGCCAGATCCAGGCCTGGGGAGCTGTCCGCTGCCTACCCACCCACCTTCCTCATCTGTGACAGCCCCTCCCTGGGGCAGGCAGGCTGACCTCAGTCTTGTAACCTCTTGCCTGGGACCTCCTTGGCTCGGGCCACTAGTGCTACTTCTGGCTTTACCCTGGCCTGATCTGCTCCCCTGCCCCAGCTTCAGGGCGGCTGGTGGGGTCTGTTGCCCTGAGGATAACCTCTGTTTATCCTGCCACACGCACAGGCAGAAAGAGACAGAAACCAAGCCCCTCTTCGGACCACTGTCTGAGGAAGGAGCTGGCCTCCACATTCAGCCTCCCTCCACAGCACCCATTTGAAGATTGGGAAGAGACCTGTGTCCGAGTGCCAGCCCACAGGCCTCATCCCTGGCCACCCAGCTCCGAGGGTGGAGGCAGCCCAGACATGGCTTTGAAGGGCTGTTTTATGTGATGAGCCCCTCCCTGGCTGGGATGTGATGGGGCCTGGGGTACTCCTTGCAGATTGGCCGAGGGCTTCAGTCGAGACTGGGTATTCCTGTTGTACTGGCGCTGGGAGGTTGCGAAAGGCCCTGCCACTGATGGGTGCTTGTCTGCTGTTTGCCGCTGCTCGGGGCTCACTCTGCTCTCCTGCTCAGCTCCTGACACTTTCCAGGAGCCCGCTCTGAGGGATTGCGGGGCAGGCTCAGGAGGTGATGGTGCAGAGCGGGACTTCAGGGAGCTGGGGCTGACACAAGCAGGTGTCAGCGGCTCCAGCAGAGGCTTAAGGTGCCTCATTTCCTGTACAGGTGGCTGGTTCAGCCGTGGGTGTGGAGTGTGGGTGGGAGGGACCGGGGTGGAGCTCAGGGCCAGCTGGGATACCCAGCCCGGGCTAAAAGCCGACACATCTTGGTCCTGTGGCCACTGCTCCATCATTCTGCTCCTGAGGACTCAGCCTCATGGCTCTGGTAAGGCCCTGCAGGGCACTGGGCCCCCGCTTCGTACCCAGGTCCCATCCAGGGCATGCTTCCTGCTGTTTTGGAGAGGAGCTGTGGTCTTCTCCAGGTGTAGCGAGGGGTGCTTGCCAGCCACAAGACCCAGGGAGAGGCAGGGGCCTGGGGTGAGGGACTCTCCTGAGTTCTCTCCGCCCTGGGAATCGGCGCCAGGCTGACCTCCCTGGACTGGGGCCCTGGGAACTCAGAAGCTCCCAGTTGCTGTCCTGGGGCCGCAGAGGAAGTGGCTGCTTGATGCTCTTGACTCAGTTGCTTGGGGTGTGGGAGCCCCAGGGCTGCCACAGGTGGATGAGCTTCTGCAGCTCTACCCTGACCCTACGAGTTTCTGGACTTGATCATCTGTGCTCTCCTGGCGGCACAGGCCTCCCCTGCCCTGGCTCATCGGCCAGTGTCCACATCCCCAGAACCAGGGAGTAGGTGTGAAGAGAGCTCTCTGGAGACCATGGTAGTGCCTGGAGGGTGACAACCTGTGGGTGGTCTGGGTTGGTAGCTACTGTCCCACCCTGCAGAGAGCTCGTTTCCAAGATGGGATACACAGTACGTGCAGCAGCTCACCCAAGGTGCCCGAGGCCCTGACATGCCCCTTCCCCTCCCTTGGTAACTTCTGTCCCCTGCCATCCAAGACCAGTCTTAAAGCTGCTTAGCCCAGGTGTGCAGTGGAGCTGCGGGGTAGAAAGACTAAAGGACACCATACCCAGGAAGCAGAAGCAGCTCTGGGGGGCGTAAATTGGAGCTAGCCCACCTGTGTTCCAGTCCTAACTAGGTCTCAGACAAGTGGCTGCTTTTCTGTGCCTCGGTTTCCTTGGTTGGTCATTGTAATAGTACCCCTGCAAAGGGGTATTGTGTGATGCGTGAGTTAATGTTATAGAGTCCTTGGTACGGCATTATATCAATATTAGTAGACATCAGCATGGCGCTACCCTATCTCCTGTAGATTCAGGATTCTGATGCGGTGAGGGTAGACCTGGGCCTAAGCAGGCCTGATCCTTTGGGTTCAGGATTAGGTTTTGAGGGATTGCCCCAGTTTCCCTTGTGGCCCCATCCGCCTGCAGCAAACCTACCCCCTTTCCCTCCTCTGTAGCCAAAGGTGCCTGGGACCTGCCTGCTCACTGTGCGTGTCCTGCAGGCCCACGGCCTGCCCTCCAAGGACCTAGGTGAGTGTGTTGCTCCCCCAGCCCTGCGCTGGGCTGAGGAAGGCTGGGGCTGGGGCTGGTGGCAGTGGGAAGGGACAGGAGGAGGGCTGGGCTGGTAGGGGGTCCTGGTAGGGGGACGTTCTGGGTGGAAGGTGGCAGTGGGGTCTGGTTAGCCCCACATCTCCGGGTGATGGAAGGAAGTGGACTCTGGGTGGCTGGGCTGGGAAGGATCTTGGTCGTCACTGGGCACTTGTTCATCCTTCCTGCAGTGACTCCCTCTGATTGTTATGTGACTCTGTGGCTGCCCACGGCCTCTAGCCACAGGTTCCAGACACGCACGGTCAAGAATAGCAGAAACCCCGTCTGGAATCAGAGCTTCCACTTCCGAATCCACAGCCAGCTCAAGGTGGCCCAGGCGTCAGACCCAGCCCTGCTCTCCATCCCTGTGCACCCACTGCCACCTGTCCTGCCCCAGCCCCACGTTCCCTGCCTGACTCTCTTTCCCATCACACCCCTCCTTCCTCCTGCCATCTCACTCAAATCTCCTTCCAGAATATCATGGAACTGAAAGTCTTTGACCAGGACCTGTTGACCAAAGATGACCCCATGTTGTCAGTGCTGTTTGACGTGGGGACCCTGCGAGCCGGGGAGTCCCGGCGCCAGAGCTTCTCGCTGAGCTCCCAGGCAAGGCCATGTATTCAGCGCAGTGGGGTCCCCAGCCCTGGGAAAGAGGGTGCTTTGGAGGCAGCTGGTGTAGGCCCCTCTTCCAGCGAGTGGCCCTGGCATCCCAGAAGCCTCTGCCAGCCAGCAGTGACTTCACCAAGGACCAGTCCTGTCCTCAACCTTCTTTCTTGTCCTTCTGAGCCAAAGGACAGCTGTCTGGGTGCAGCCCAAGGGACGTGGAGAGAGTGGCCTGCCGGGGCCAGTGGCCTCCTCGCAGGCCCCTTTTCCTTTGCCTCCATAGGCCTAGCTGGTGTTGGGGTTGGAATCTACACACACACACCCTCATTCTACCTTGCTTCTCTTTCCTCTAGGGTGAGGAGTGCCTGGAAGTTGAATTTCGGCTGCAGAGCCTGTGAGTCGGGCCATGGGGCAATCCTGGGTGGGAGTGGAGTGCTTCCTTCTGGGAAGCACAGCGCCAGCACTGAGCTGGCGGAGGAGCGCACCCAGGCCTGTGGGGGCACGAGCCTGGGCTCCTGGAAGGCTCACTGGGGGCCCTTTCCAGGACAGACCGTGCAGAGCAGCTGGTCAGCAATGGCATCCTGGTGGTGAGTCAGGGACAGCGCTCCTGGGTGGGCTGGGGTCCCCAGGAACTCCTCCCTCATGCCGTCTGCTTGCTGTTCTCCTTGAGCCCAAAGCTCAGGCCCACCACTACCTGGGTCGGGTAAACTGAGTTTGGGGGCCTCTGGGATATCACTTCCTCGAGAGTACAGTCTCAAGCAAATGCGGGGTGACCAAGGGCCGAGGTAACCAGGTGCTTAGGAGGAGGACCAGGGTGCTGGGAGGGTGGGGCTCCTTGAGCAGGGGCAGGGCTCATGTCTGAGGGGCTCTCTTAACGACTTAGGCCCGGGAGCTCTCCTGCTTGCATGTTCAGCTGGAGAAGATGGGGGACCAGAAGGGTGAGTCCCCAACCCTCAGAAAGGGAACCCTGGAGGGGACCTTGCACTAGCCGCCTTCAGTTCCCAAAGGCAGGAGTCGGGGCTGGGGGTAGGTCCCAGGACCCAAGCTTTTCCACCTGGTGGAGGAGGGTGGCAGGGGCACCTGGGCCAGCTCTGTTTCACGAGAAAGCGCCCTCAAGGAACAATAGGGGACTCCATGGGCTAAGATCCCCTCTTGAGCCTGTCTGCTCTGGTTCCTGTTTCCAGGGTCAGAGGGCAGAGTTCAGCTTGAGGTTCCTGGGGCTTGTGAAGGTCTGCAGGAGGCCTCTGTGGGCAGCGGCTCTTTCTGCTTCCATTGCCCAGCCTGCTGGGAGCAAGAACTGAGTATCCATCTGCAGGTAATGGCCTCACTCTGGGGAGATGGGCCCCAGAACCTCCCCGTTCCCCTCCATCCCTCCTTCCAGCCTGACCTCTGCTCACCCGCGCCCGGCTCCCTACATCCTGGACAGCGTGTGTGGGGTGTTGTTTGCCTGCCATCTCCCTGTCGCCTCTCAGTGAGAGGAAGACTCTCACTGGGTTCTCGCTTCACCCCTGCAGAATGACCCCCAGGAGCAACTGAAGGTGCCACTGCAGACCCTGCCCTCTGGCCAGTTGGTGCGACTCATCTTCCCCACATCCCAGGTACTGGTTGCCCAGAGGAGAAGAGCTGTCCTTGAAGGGAGAGGCCACCTCTGTAGCCACTTCTCTTCTCAGGCCGTGCCCTGGATAAGTGCTAGGGCCCGGTTCTGGGCGGGGGGTGGCCCCTGTGGTTGGGAGTTTGGGGTGTGTGGGGTCACCTAGGGGTGCACTGGGGCCTGGCGAGAGGAACCTGGAGGTGGCCACCTTTGTGACGGGGCTGTCATGGTTTTCAGGAGCCCCTGCTGAGGGTGGGACTGAAGAAAGAAGCAGGGTGAGAGGCCTGGCGGGGCGTGGGAAGGCAACCAGGTACAAGTGGCGAAGGTTGGGCGTCTGGCCTGGAGGAGCCAGGGGGAGACGGGCAGCTCTCAGCTGAGAATCCCCTCAAAGGTGCGCAGGGCCTGCTCATGGGGAGCAGGAAGCACCGGGAGGAAGCTCAGCACGGAAACGTTCTCTTCTTAGCGGTTTCATTTGTTTCTGCTCTAGTGGGAAAGGTGGGCTCAGCCCGGTGCCTGGCACTTGGGAAGCCCTGGATAAACATTTGGCTGGAAAAACAGGTGGGGAGGTGAGGACGGCCCCGGGGCGTGAGGCACAGAGAGGGCAAGGAACCAAGGGGGGGAAGCTGTTGCGGATGGACCCTAAATGCCCTTCATAGGAGACCTATCAGCCCTCCCTGTCTTGGGGGAGCAGCCTCTCTGCAGGCAGAGATGGGGGTGCTGGGCCTTCTTTCCTGTCCCCTCTGTGGTCATTTTTGGAGTTGGTGGGTTCCTGCACTTGGGACCTGCGCAGCCTCTTCAGCCCCCACGTTCCCAGGTCCGGGGGCGTGCATCTGTGTGGGTCTGGGCTCACCTGCTCCCCGCACACTGCACACGTCACACTTGAGGAGCGGCAGTGAGGGTTGAGGAAGAGGGACGAGGGCAGTGGCTCGGCAGGTGACGCAGACCCAGCTTCCCTTTCTCTGATGGGAATGAGAGCTGCCTCACTGTCTCTTCCTTCTCCCCCAGACCCAAGGAGCTGGCTGTGCGGCTGGGCTGCGGGCCCTGCGCCGAGGAGCAGGCCTTCCTGAGCAGGAGGAAGAAAGTGGTGGCCGCAGCCCTGAAGCAGGCCCTGCAGCTGGATGAAGATCTGCATGAGGACGAGGTCTCAGAGCTGGGCAGGATTGGGTGGGGTGTTCCGGGGCTTGCTCAGACCCAGGGCTGAACCCTGGAACTGGTTCCATAAGCAGCCCAGAGCTCGTGCCAACCTGGGCTTATAGCTGCCTCCCCCCGCCTGCCAGCCCTGCTCCCTCTCACTTGATGTAATCGGGGACTTAGACGTTGCACAAGGCACCTGGAGCTGGCAGATGGGAACTTCCCCACCCAGCTGGCTTTCCTTCTCTTTCTTTCTTGGTCCTCACCCTGGCTCAGGTTTTGGGAACTGGGCTCATCTGACTGATTAGTGAGACAGACACTGGTATGAGGGTGGCCTCCTGGCCCTGGTAGGCCCAGCAGATCCAGATCAGCCTGGGTCATCTCCCAGGGGAATGCCTTCTAGCAAGCAGGGGGAAAGGGCTATTTGGGAGACTTTTGAGGCAACCGGGGGCTTCCCAAAAGTGATCCCAGAGTCTTTAGGGGCTGATAGGAGAGGACGAGGCCTAATGTGGCCTTTGTCACCCCTCAGGCCTCTCCAAGCCTGGCTGTTCTCTCTCTTTTAGATCCCAGTGGTAGCTGTTATGGCTACGGGTGGTGGGATCCGGGCAATGACTTCCCTGTATGGACATCTGGCTGGCCTGAGGGAGTTGGGCCTCTTGGACTGCATCTCCTACATCACAGGGGCCTCCGGCTCCACCTGGTGAGTTGGTGGCCTGTTGAGCATTGGAGCCTTTGGGTGGCTGGTTGGGTTGTGAGAAGGAGTGCTGGTGGTAAGGTACTCTTAGGCCCCATAGTCCTCTGAGCAAACCAGAAGTGCTGGAAAAATGTGTGTGCTAGGGAGAAATGTGTTCCAGGGGACCCTTGAAGGTGCCTGCCCAAAGTACCTCTTGTACTGGAAGAAAATTGACAACCTCCCCCCACCCCCACTCCACACACTCTTTCACTTTTCCCAGGGCCTTGGCCAACCTCTACGAGGACCCAGAGTGGTCTCAGAAGGACCTGGCAGGGCCCACCGAGTTGCTGAAGACCCAGGTGACAAAGAACAAGCTGGGCGTGCTGGCCCCCAGCCAGCTGCAGCGGTACCAGCAAGAGCTGGCTGAACGCGCCCGCCTGGGCCACCCGACCTGCTTCACCAACCTGTGGGCCCTCATCAACGAGGCGCTGCTACACGATGAGGTGTGGGTGTGGACCCTGGCGGGGGGCAAAGCCAGGGTAGGGCTAGAATTTGGGCCCACCCTGGGCATCGGTTGGGAAGGACTCTGGGCACCAGAAAGCTGTGGCCTTAGGTGCCCATCATCTTCCCCCAGCCCCATGACCACAAACTCTCAGATCAGCGGGAGGCCCTGAGTCGTGGCCAGAACCCTATGCCTATCTACTGTGCCCTCAACACCAAGGGGCAGAGCCTGACGACCTTTGAATTTGGGGGTAAGTGGCCCCAGGGCTGAGGCCTGTACTCTTGTGGGTGGTGGGGTAAGGGGTAACCAGACCTGGGTGATAACCTTGTACCCACCTCTCCCAGGCCAGGTCCCAGAGACTCATTCTCCCAGGGTCCCTCAGGCCTTTGGGGGGGGGGGCAAGGGCCACAGGTCCCATGCTTAAAGTCTCAGCAACAAGGTTCGAGCCTCTCAGTCCCCGGGCTGCCCTGGTGGCTTGCCGTGGTGGTATGTGGTGCCTGAGACGTGTGGCCTCCTCACAGAGTGGTGTGAGTTCTCCCCCTACGAGGTCGGCTTCCCCAAGTATGGGGCTTTCATCCCGTCCCAGCTCTTCGGCTCTGAGTTCTTCATGGGGCAGCTGGTGAAGCAGCTCCCTGAGTCCCGCATCTGCTTCCTGGAAGGTGAGCTGCTTCTAGAAGGGTGGAGAACTGGGCGGAGCTGGGAGAATGGGCCTGGGTGAGAGGCCCTCAGCCTGCCCTGCTCAGCTACTGAGTTTCCTGTTGCAGGATGGGCAAGGCAAGGTCGGGTTGTGATGGGATTGGGGGACTCTTCCCCTCATGTCCCCCTCTCAGGTATCTGGAGCAACCTGTATGCAGCCAACCTCCAGGACAGCTTGTACTGGGCCTCAGAGCCCAGCCAGTTCTGGGACCGCTGGGCCCAGAATCGCGCCAGCCTGGGTAGGTGCTTGACCTCCTTCATAGGGTGCAAAGGGGCAGCCAGTTGGGGGTGTCTTTGGGGCATGGTGGAGGTGGCTTTCAGGCCTTTGGGGGCCTCAACTGTCCCCCTCCAGGGTCACCACAGAGGCTGGGATAAAGGCTCAGGGGTCCCCATTTCCCCCATACTCTTGTCTGTGCAGACAAAGAGCAGGTCCCCCATCTGAAGATAGAAGAACCCCCCACCACAGCTGGAAGAATTGCAGAGTTTTTCACTGACCTTCTGACGAGGCGCCCCCTTGCCCAGGCCACCCACAATTTCCTGCGTGGCCTACATTTCCACCAGGACTATTTCCAGCATCCTCACTTCTCCACCTGGAAAGGTATCAGCGTCTCTGCCCTGGTCTAGCTGCCAGTCTCCCATGGCAGCCTGAGCCTTGGAACCAGCATGGTGCACTCTCCTCCCCTCCCCTTGGCACCACAGTGCTGAGCCCAGTGCCCTGGGCTATGGGGAGCAGGGGCTCCATTTTTCTCTCCTGTGTTGGAGCTGCAGGCGGTGGGGGTGCTTCCTCGGCAGAACAGGGGCCGAGTCTCTTATTCCCCTAGTGGCAAGACTGCCATCAGCCTGGAGGAGTCTGGGGCCTTCGGTGTGACAGTTGCTGCTTCTCCCGCTCCATCCCCAATCCTTTGCAGCTACCAAACTGGATGGGCTCCCCAACCAGCTGACACCCACAGAGCCCCACCTTTGCCTGCTGGATGTTGGCTACCTCATCAATACTAGCTGCCCGCCCCTTCTGCAGCCCACCCGGGACGTGGACCTCATCCTGTCACTGGACTACAACCTCCACGGAGCCTTTCAGGTGAGCAGGGGCAGGCGGGGCCTGGAAAGCCAGGGCAGGCGTGGCAGGTGGAGGGCAACCTGGGGCCTGGCCTGTCATCTTGGCCCCTGCTGAAATCCACTGTGGAGCCCAGGATCTGACCCTGCTTCCCTTAGGAGGTGCGACAGTGACACCATGTGGAATGGAACACTGGATTCTGTCCAGTGTTCTGCCCCGTCCCCTCCCAGGGAAACTTGCTCTGCTCAGGAAGGTGGGGTGCTGGGACAACTCATGATATTTTCATCTGTATTTTGTGCTGGGTCCCCTATTTTGTACCTGTATCCCCACAGGGCTCTGGCCCTCTGGCACACACCTCTCTGAGTTTGTGTGTTGTTCCAGTGAGAGGTTTTTGCCTCCCACTTTAGTGTGTGTGTGTGTGTGGTGTGTGTGTGTGTGTGTGTGTGTATGTGTGTGTGTGTAGCACTGAGGATTGAACCCAGGGGCATTCTACCTCCAAGCTATTTTTTTTAATTTTGAAACAGGGTCTCGCTAGGATGATGAGAGTCTCACTACTTGCTGAGACTCCTTGAACCTGTGATCCTCCTGACTAAGCCTCCCAAGTACTAGGATTACAAGCGTGCGCCACCACACCCGGCTTGCCTCCAACTTTAAGCTGAGGCTTGTTGGCTCCCAGCTCAGCAGAGCCTCGGAGGAGCTGCAGGGGCAGCACGGCCAGATCCAGAGCCTCTTTCATTCTCTCTGACTCCGCTGGGGCCACTGGAGTCTCTGACCTAGCCTTTGAGCTCCGCATCCTCTGTGTCTAAGCGAGTCTCCACGTTTAGTCACCCTGGAGTTGAGCACACCAGGGCACCCTGGCTGTCCCTCTGACACCCTCTGTCCGCCCTGCAGCAGCTGCAGCTCCTGGGACGGTTCTGCAAGGAGCAGGGGATCCCGTTCCCACCCATCGAGCCCAGCCCCGAGGAGCAGCGCCAGCCTGGGGAGTGCCACGTCTTCTCAGATCCTGCCCAGCCTGAAGCCCCTGCCGTGCTGCACTTCCCTCTGGTCAGCGACTCCTTCCGAGAGCACTCGGCCCCTGGTGAGCCCCCACCCCCACCTCCTCCAGCCCCACCAACTCCGTCCTTGCCACTTGAAGGTGACACCCAGCTCCCCCAGTGCCCTGCCCCTCCCCACCCAGGCTGCACTCTCTCCACAGGGGTGCAGCGGACACCTGCAGAGAAGGCGGCAGGGGAGGTGAACCTGTCCTCTTCCAATTCCCCGTACCACTACACAAAGGTGACCTACAGCCCAGAGGATGCGGACAAGCTGCTGCGCCTGACGCGTTACAATATCTGCAACAACCGGGAGCTGCTGCTGGAGGCCCTGCGCCAGGCTGTGCGGCGGCGGCGGCAGCGCAGGCCCGAGTGACAGTTGGAGGCACCTTGCTCCCACCTGGCCCCACCAGCCTTGACTCTCAGCTCGCTCCCCGTGGGCTCCGAGTTGGGGCAGGGATCAGCATCACCAAGTGTTTCAAGTTTCTGGGGCTCTGGTGCCCAGGCATAGTTCCACCACATCTATGCGGAGAACCTCCCAGAGGTGGCACCAAAGCCACAAACAGTCCTGCCACAGAGTCCAGGCTGTAAGCAAGGGACTGAGAGTGAGGGGCCTGGTTCCTTGCGGCTGGGTCAAGGTTCCCATGGAACGGACTAGAGCTGCCTTCCTCTTGGAATGGGGGAGTTGGGGCTTGGAGGTACCGTGGCAGCGAGGGTAGAGACGGGATAAAGTGGCAATGTGTGCAGTTGGATAGTGAAGCAGATCATTTTATACATTATAGAGGCTCTTGCAAACAGGAAGCACCGTCCGAGGTTATCATTCCAGATCGTGGTTATATAGGGAAGGAACTGGGTTAAAAAGTAAAACAGCCCAGCTCCTCGGGTACCTTATAGCGCATCAGCATGGGTTCCTCTCCGGGAGCAGGCATCTGCTTGAGTCACCCCCCCAGGCAGGGTGGGGACCCAGGGGTCACCGCTGCAGTAGCCCTGGCGAGCAGCCTCAGGCTGTCCTCTTCACTCGTGCAGGGGCCTTGCAATGATCCAGTCCAAGGGCCGCTTCCTGCCATGTGGTAGGGACAGCCAAACTAGGGGCCAGATGAACCAAAGAAAGAGACTGGCAGCAACAGTGTAACTAGCAGATTGTAAGCATGGCGGGGCCCATCTAATGGCGTATTCCAGAGGCTAGTCCTGAGCAGCCAGGGGAAGGACCCTGGTGCCTGAGCTGTCACTCTGGTTCCCTAGAGCGTGTCTTCATGCGGAGCCCTGAGCTTTGATGGTGCCTTGGGGTTCACTTCAAGGCCAAGGCCTGCTGGGAAAAGAGAGAGACAGTAAATTTAGGACCAAGCCACCCCAGAATCTTACCCAAGCATGGCACTCCAGTCCTTGCCTCCCCTGGAGTAGCTGCTAGGAGGTGACAGGAGATGTAGGAGCAGTCCCAGTTGTGTGGGACAGATGGGTGGTGAGTTCCTTGATTCTCATGACCCAACTTGCTCTATCTGTCAGCCCTGGCTGAGTGACTCAGGTCCTGCCCTGGACATGTGGCCGGGGTCACAGAGCAGAACAGATGGCTGTCCTGGTGCCCTCAGAAGCCACTGTGTCTAGGACAAGGCCTGTCCCTTCAGCATCACCTGATTTGAGTGAGTTGGAACCCGTGGACCCTGTAGAAGTGACAGTGGATGGTTACGCCAGAGACCACAGCATGGCTGCCCCAGTTACCACTCGAGAGCCTTCCAGGCACATGGTTGTGTGTGACATCTAGACTCATCCTGGGCCTGGGGGCCCCTGTATGGGGGATTGGCCTGCACCTGCCTCTCTCCAGGTCTCCGCCATGTTCCTCCAGCTCACGTGTCCCCTCTGCTGGAGAGTCAAGCCCACTGGCTTGGAGGTGGGAAAGATGTAGGAGCAAGCGTCCCAGCAATATGCAAGGAAGCCTGGGGTGCCTCCTACCTTGGGGCTGGCCAGCGCAGGAAAGGCCCTGTGCGGCTTCCTCAGTAGCCTCAGTCATCCGCACGTTCTCAGAGGGCAGAGCAGGCAGGGCCAAGGCGGAGTGAGCCCCTGGCGGGGGACAGCCCTCAGGTCTGTGGGGAAAGGAAGCCTTGTGGCCCGGGCTCTGCTGTCATGGCTGTCAGTGAGTGGGGTTTGCACCCACAGCAAGGGTGTTAGGACTTCCTATTCCCCAGAGGTGGCCCTGAGGGTCTCAACGGTGGGGATCCCCCACACCCCAGTAGAGTAGGTCTGAGTCCTGGGACCCTAGAGGTAAGAGCAGCCTCCATGCCAGTTACTGGAGTTCAGGATGACTCCACTCCACCCGGCATCTCACCTGAGCGGCGCCCTCACAGCCAGGGGTCTGGCTTTGGGTTCTGAGCTGGGATTCTGGGCTGTGGAGCAAGGGAAGAATGATGGTTGCCCGAGTCCAGACCCAAGCCATCCCAGGCAGCAGACTGCCTGTTCCCTCCTTCACCCCGCCCTCCCACGTGGACTGGGGTGCAGGTGGACACCTGCAGGCAGGGATCCCCAGGGAATCCTGCCCCCTAGACACAACACGGACTAACTAGGAGAGGCGTGACCTGCAGGAGATGCCGAAACACTGAGAACTCAAGGTCCCTTGGATTCTGGAAAGAGTCTCAGGGTAGAGCTCAGGGGAAATGGAGCCAGTATCCAGAGACTGGAGGGAGTCCCAGGGCATTCCTGAACACACTGTACATGGAGCTTGTCAGACTTAACAGATGGTCTAATGGGTGCTTTCTAGTGTTCCTCCTGGTGGTAGAACTGGGTTTGGCCACTGTCCACAAGTCACCCCAAGGAGGTGGCATTCACAGTTGTCTGAGGATGAGAAGACTGACGAAGGCCCCCAGGATCAGATAAAGCAGAGCCTGGAAAGTGCTGAAGGAACAATTCACAAGGACCCTGCAGGAAGGGCTCCGTGTGTGTAGACTTTAAGCCTCACTTCTCAGAGGTTAGAGATACTAGATGTGAAACTTCCCAGGTATGCAGAAAATATCAGTAGCCCTGGGAGCTTTGGGCCCAGGGAGTCAACACCCTGCCCTGCCACCCCAGTCCTTCCCTCAGCCTACCTGCTGTGCTGCCCGGGGCTCGCTGCCAGCTCCCAGCCTGCTCTTCAGACAGTGCTGCAAACGGGATCTCTGCCCTGCTGCTCAGCCTGACACCCAAACAGCCATGGGTCAAACCCGCCCCTCAGGGACCCCTGCCTCCAGCCCCTCAGGGACCCCTGCCCCCAGCCCCTCGGCCCTGTGGCTACTGCCCGGAGGACAGGCCTGAGTCAGTTTCACCTTGAGGAGGATGCAGGTCTTCTACCCCAGTGGTCCTTTGACCTCTCACATTGGGGTCCCTCGAGGTCAAGGGGGGCTGTGGAAGCCACTCTCTGAGGAGAGGTGAAGGACAGGGTCACTATGGCCATCTCAGCTTTTCCCTGAGCCCTTTCCATCTCCAGCCCCTTAGCCTTGTCTCCAGCTGCCTGGGGCCTGTGTCTCACCCCCTCTGCCATCTGGTACTCTGCTGTCACCCTCTCATCTAAGAACAGGGTCAGGGAGCTGTCCCCCAGGGTCCCACAGCAGCTGTCCTGCTAGACTGTGTGCATGAGCTGCACACAGGGGGGGGGGGTGCCTTGCCAAAGCCTGGGTCTCCAGAGCCTTCCAGAAGAAGTCCTGGGCTGGACCAAGGTCCCCATGGGAACAGGGAGCCAGGAGGGGCTCTGACTGGGAAACCAAGAAGAGGAGGAGGAGCCCATCCCCAGCTGGATGGCGCAGAAGCTGGGGAAGCGAGAGCAGGGGGATGGTTTGCCCAAGCCCAGGTGACCCCTTGGAGCCAGAGTGCTCCTGCTAAGGGGAGCCGCCAGAGAGGGCCGCCATGGGCACTTACCTGTCTCCCCCGGGCGGGAGCTGCTGCTTAAGCTCCAGAGGCCCTTTCACAGCAGGGGCACCCTTTGCCTCCCAAAATGTAAGATGGGGCCAGATGTTGGGTCCAGCAGATGAGCCACCTCTGGAATGTAGTCACCCTCTCCTCCCCCACCCCCTTCCTTGCAAATGTCTCTCAGCTCCTACAGTCAGCGTTCTGGCTCTTGGCCTTGTAGCAGGATCTTACCCCCCACGGCCCTGGCCCCACTGTGCTCCTGCTACCTGACTATGCTCCGGAGAGATGCTGGTGGTGAGGGGTACGTATGGTCCGATGGGGTCACCTGGCTGCAGGGCCCTCATCTCAGCCAGCTGCCCTCCTGGCCCCCAGTGTCCAGAGGACGTCTGCTGGAAGGTCATGTGGCTGCCAGCTCCCCCAGGTGTCAGCCCCCGCGCCTCCTGCAGCAGCCTCTGCCCCCGTCTTGGGGGAAGCAGGTGAGCCAGGATGGGAGCAGATTGGCCATCGCCCTGCACCCCGCCCATCCTGAGGGAGCGCCTGGCTCCTCAGTGCTCTTCATCTCTTGGCTTCAGCTCAGGGGACCTGCCTCTCACATCGCTCCACAGTGGTGCCCTATCCCCCAGGACACTGGGATGGCGGGACACTGCAGCTGTGTTGCAGAAGCTTTGAAGCCCCTGTGCATAGGGGCTTTGAGAACTTGAGGGTGCTTTTCTTTCTTCCTGATGGGGTTTTCCTGAAGGCTCAGTCCTCAGGGAGGCTCAGTGTCACTGTCCGGGGGAGCCCTGACTTGCAGGCTGAGAGGAGGGACTGTCCCCAGCCACCGCCCTTAGACCCAGTTCTCCAGGTGCACCCCGCCTCCTCCCTTGCCCCCGCCCCCGCACCTCTGTCATCTGCAGCTGGGCAAACTTCTCCTCCTGGGCTGCCAGCAGCTTTTCTAAGCCCCGGTGACTGTGCAGCAGCCACTCCACATCTGATACCGAGTGCTGGGGTGAAGTGAGTCAGGGTGAGGCCCAGCTCCCAGGGTGCTGAGAACCTCCCCTCCCCCCACCACCTGGCCTGGGCGGCCAGTGAGCGGAAGGAGCAGCAGGGTCTGTCCTGGGCTGTGGCTGTCAGAGGACAGGAAAGGTCTCCACTCACCCCACAGTCGGGCCCCAGCAGGAGGCCCTCTCTGGAAGCCAGCCAGGCCTCGGCCTGCTCCAGCTCCTGCCGCAGCTTCTGCAGGCCCTGGCCCTCCTTGCAGCGTTGCTGGCGCAGGGCCCATGCTGCCTGGAGCTCCTGCAGCTGCCCGTGCAGCTCCTGCAGACACTCTGCCACCTGGCGGGGAGGGGCTGCTGCAGGAGAGCCAGGTAGAGCTCCCACCCCCGGCAGGGCAGCAGAGACAGGAGAGGGCAGAGGGAAGGCCAAAGGCGGAGAGGTCCGGTCCTTCCCCTTCTCGGCCTCTTTCTCTGTCCCTCATCCAGCCTTCCTGTCCTGCTGGGTTCACTCCTTCTAGGGGTTCTGAGATCGGGGCG
>PVJS01006227.1:0-37293 GCA_004027185.1 Glis glis | reverse complement strand
TCTGAGGACACCAGCGCCTTCTGCTCCTGAGCCCATGCTCTGCGGGGCAGGGAAAGAGAGCTGCTATTGGGGCTGGCCAGGGAGCCTGGCAGAGAGTCCTCCCCCCAAATCCAGGATGGTCCTATCCCTCAGGGCAGAGCTGAACCAGCCACCAAGGCAGGAGACCACCTACAGCAGTTCCCGACAGTGCCCGAGGAAGGCACGGCCCTGCGCAGCCTGCGCCAGCTGCTCGCCCCGCTCCTGGGCCTTTGTCTCCAGGGTGGCCCAGGCCTCCTGCACCTTGGCCAGCTGCTTGGCCAGGCCCTCTTGAGCCTCAGGGTGTTGCTGGCCCAGTTGGCAGGCCTCCATCTGTACCCGTGCCACCTCCTTCTCAATAGCTGCTAGTTCCCTCTGCAACCAGAACACAAGGTCAGACCAGTCTCCCCTCTGACCCCATACTTGCTCCCCATCCAGGAGCCCAGGCCTCTCTGAAGGGCCCCTTCAGGGCTCTACAACCTGGGCCAAGTTCCAGGTCTCTGAGGAAGGGGTTCTGAGGAGGACACCCAGGCAGCAGTTCTTGGGTGGAGGGCTCTGGCCTGTCATCTCTGGGGAGGGGCTGAGACAGGTGCTTAATCTTAACCTCTGCCTCTGGGAGGGACTCGGATGGCAGGCCTCACCTGTAGGCATCTGGGCTGGGGCTGCACAGATGACAGACAGTGGCCATGGAGCTCTCTCTCCATCAGCACGGTTTTCTCCTGCACCCAGACCTGGAGCTCTGCTGCTGCCTGCTCAAAGTCACGGAGTTTGCGGGTTGCAGCCAGGTTCTGAGAGAGAATAGAGGGCAAGCTGGGGCCAAGCTCTGCTCCCAGGGCTCCTTTCTCCCTGAGACATGGCCTCCTAGGTCACTTCTTTTTGAATAAGGACCATGGGAGTCAATGATTCATTCACAAACCCCCAGATACAGAAAATGTCCCAGATGTGATAGCTGCACAATGAACATGTGATGTCACTGGCGTGAGGAGAGTGCCTTCAGTGCACATCTCTTGAGAAAGGAAGGCATGAAGCCCGGGAGCACGTAAGGATGGGTCTACGTGAGGGAGTGGGCTGGCCTTTGGTGGTCTGGCTGGGCCCAGGCAGCCCTGCCTGCAGCAGGCGGGGAGGGGAGAGGGTCGGCTCTGGAGATTGCTCCAGGCCGGGACCCTTGGAGATGCCTCTGCGGGGCTGTGGGGTCTGTCAGGGGCTCAGGGAGCTAGGCCGCTTTGACAGAAGCATGCAGCTATGGCCGAGAGCTAAGGTCCTGGAGGAAAGTTGAAGATTACTTGGCAGACAAAGCCACGTGGAACATTTCGGTGAGAAGAGATAGAGAGTGGAGTGAGGGTGAAGGGCGGGAGCTCAGCGCTGCGTGGGGAGAGAGCACGTGGAGGTAAACATGGCCGACCAGAGGAGACCAACGAGGGTATCTAATCAGAACTGGAACCTGTGCTTGGGAAGGGCTTCGAGGGATCCAGAAGCTGGCCAGACATGCTCCCTGTGTCTCCTCGGAGGTGTGAACTGTACTAGCAGAAGTCAAGTCAGTGGAGAGAGCCTGAAGGGGGAGACTGAGGGTCCCATCCGCTTGCTCCTGGGAGGTAGAAACAACCACCCCTACACACAGCTGATGGGTCTGCCCGTCTCTGGTCCCTGCAGCAAGCACAGCTGCCCCCCAGCCTGCCTGTGCGCCTACCTCTGAGCGGGCTTTGACTGCCTTGGCCAGCCTCTCCCAAGTGGCCTCGATACGGCTCTTCTGGGCTTGAATCTGGGGATAGAACCTAGGCGCTCCCCGTTCCAGAGGGCCTGCCAGCTCCTTCAGGGCCTGCACCTTGGCCTGCCCCAGGCTCTGGACTTCCCTTCTGAAAGCATCAAACTTCTCTTCCAGCACCTGTAAGGGTGTGGGCCAGAAATGTCACCCCTGAGGTGGCGGCTGACAGCCTGTGAAGCTCATAAAGGATTTTGCAGGATCTGATGACTACAAAATCCCTAGGATCCTCCCAGAGGGCCCCCTCCATCCCTCTTCTCCCAAACACAGGCCTTCCTTGCTCTTGCTCAGCTTCTACCCACTGTCCCCTCACCTTGACACCCTCCAGGTCCTGCCCATAGTCCTGGGACTCAGCTGTGGCCACCTTGGCACCCAGCCAGGCATCGAGGAGCAGGGACTCTCGTTCCAGCTGGTAGAGCTGCAGCTGCTCCCGCAGGCCTTGCCCCCTGCCCTCCGCTTTCCGCAGCAGCTGTGTGTGGGCCCCCCTCACTGCCTGCAGCTGGGCCAGAACCTTGGGGCTGCAGCAGGGAAGACAGCCTGGGCTGAGCCCTTCCTCTCCAGGCTGGTCCAGCCTCGGCGCCTCTGTGGGGCACCCTTCTCTGTCTCCTCCAAGGTGGATGTGGCTCTGGCCCACCTGTCCGGGTTCTGCCTGCTCTCCAGGAGGGCTGCCGTCTGCTGCAGCTGCTCAATGCGCCGGCTGAACCCCTCCACGTCCCTCCTGGTGGCCTCCAGCCGCCGCAGAAGGGCCTGCGTGGCCTCGGCACTCCGGCCCATGTCCTCGCTGTCCAGGACATGGCTCCGCTCAGCCAGCCAGGATCCTGCCTCCAGGAGCTGCGGTGGTACCAGAGATCCATTTTACCCTGGGCAAAGTCCTTCGTGGCTCAGGCCTAGGGTTTGAGGCCTTAAGATTTAGGGAGGGCAATGGCTCTCACCTGGCTGCACGTTGGAATCGCCTGGAGGAGACCTTATCAACTTCCTATGCCTGAGCCCCACCCTGGCAGATTCTCAGCAGGTCTGGACGGAGCCTGAGCATCAGTGTTTCTTTTTCCTTTTTTATTTTCTTTCCTTCTCCTCCCACCCTCACCTTCAGTCCCAGGGATGCTCTACCACGGAGCTACACCCCAGCCCTTTTTATTTTTTTAAAATTTTGAGACAGGGTCTCACTAAGTTGCCAAGGCTGGCCTCAATCTTGTTTTTTTTTTTTTTTTTTGAGACTGGAGTTTTTTGGTTTTGTTTTGTTTTGTGGCTCAGGCTGGCCTTGAACTCCTGGGCTCAAGTGATCCTCCTGCCTTAGCCTCCTGAGTAGCTGGGACTACAACATGTGCCACTATGTTCAACTACCAGTGTTTCTTAAAAGTTCCAGTTGAAGCCGGGCGTGGTGGCGCACGCTTGTAATCCCAGTACTTTGGGAGGCGGAGACCGGAGGATCCAGGTTTGCGGCCGGCCTCAGCTCTCTCGCTCTCTCTCTCCCTGTCTCTCTCTCTCTCTCTGTCTCTCTGTCTCTCTCTCTACTTAGTGAGGCCCTCCGCAACTTCGTGAGACCCGGTTTCAAAATAAAGTATAAAAAATAGGGCCGGGGGCGTAGCGCGGAGGTAGAACGCCCCTGCGTTCAATCCCCGGTACTACAAAAAAAAAAAAAAAAAAGTTCCAGTTGATTTTTTTTTCCCATGCAGAATAAATACATTTTATTTTAGGTTCCTAAGCATAGATTTTGTTTTTGTCACTTAAAATAATAAAAACCAAACTTTAGCTAATATTCTTTGCCAAGGTTTTCCTTTCATTTCTTATTACTCTATTTAGCTTTTCTTCTATACAAGCGTATTCACCATTGTGAGGTAGTTTAGGTATGATTGCAAGGTGAAGGTGCCAGATGATTCTGATATAAAGCTCTGGCTTAGAACCACTGGGTTAGAAGAAACAATGAAACAAAGCAAACCACACAGTAGCCTGTTTTCCAAGAAACAGGCAGAAGGAAGGCCCGCAGACCGGAGACCACTTAGTAGAGAAGACAGAAGATGCATAGCGCCGGGCCCCCATGGGGCCCCCTCGGACCCAAGCACTCCAGTGTTCTCAGCCCCGCCCTCTCACCTCTGTCAGGAACTGCTGGGCCTCCTGGGCTTGCTGCAGTCGC
This sequence comes from Glis glis, assembly GCA_004027185.1. NCBI lineage: Eukaryota > Metazoa > Chordata > Mammalia > Rodentia > Gliridae > Glis > Glis glis. The sequence goes on along the minus strand of PVJS01006227.1, from coordinate 33,388 downwards.
TGCCGCCTCCGTGCCACCTCTGCTCGCAGCTGGTTCAGGGCTGCCTCCAGCTGCTGCACCCGGACAGCCACCTCATGGGCAGCAAAGTGCCCGGCCTGCACCAGCTTATGCCCTGTGCCCAGCACCACCTGGGTCAGAGCCTCGTGGCTGCTCATTTCACTCTCCAAATTCTGTGGAGGAGGAAGAAGGACCAGGGATGCTATTGGACACATGGGGGACCCCTGAGTTGTGCCCAACAGATTTGCTCTCAGGAAGTTCCCTGTCCCGAACTTGCAAAGAATCCCGGGTGTCCTCCACAGCAGGAAGCCCCTAGCTGGGCCACAGTGCATGGTTCCCAGCTGTGAGCCCCGGCTACTTCGGAGGGCAGCCCCTCCCAGCACACTGATACCTGGTGCTTCTCCTGCAGGTGCCGCACAGCGCTCAGGCTCTGGCCACAGTCCTGGGTGGTGGCCAGGGGCAGCTTCTCCTGCACCCAGGCCATTTCCTCGTCAGCATCCCTGAAGAACTGCAAGAGGAGGCTCTGGGCCTCCAGGGCTGCCCTGCGCTCCTGCAGCGGCTCCTGAAGGCTCTGGAACCTGCAGCAGTGGAGGGCAGAATGAGGAGGGGGCCAGGGTCATCAGTACTAGGGCTAGACTGCAACCAAGAGCTCACCCGCTTCCATGACCTTCACCATGGGCAGGGGAAAGAGATAAGACACGAGCTGGGAGGCGGGGTGGGTGTCCCTCCAACAAGGCAGGGAAAGGAGGAAGAGGAGGAAGCCATTGGAGGCTGGGCCCCGTGGATGTACCTCTGAAGCAGCTGCCAGGCCCGCTCTTCTACGTCTTTGGCGAGGCAGTGGCCGTCCCACTTGAAGGCCTGGGCCTGGTCCAGCATGGCCTGGGCCTGCCTGGCCTGCCTGTCCAGGGCTGCTTCCAGCTCCCCCTGTGCGTCCAGGAGCTCGCCCACCCCAGGCAGGTCCTGGCCCCTAACAGGGGCTTTCAGTTCTCCATCCACGGGCTGCAGCCAACTCTCCAGCTCCTCCACACTCCGCCGCAGATGCAGAACCTGGGGCAGAATGCAAGGGGGCATGAGGAGGAGAGCCTGAAGCCCCCTCCTGCTGCTCTGTGGCCGGCACAGCCTCACCTCGCAGGCCTTCTGCAGCTTGGACACCTTCCTCTGGCAGCTGGCCTGCAGCTCAGCCCAGAGATCTCCCAGTTCCTGCAGCCGCTCCTGGATGGTCTCCGAGGCCGGGTGGCCCCCCTGCAGCAGCCTCTGCCCCTCCTGCAGCCACAACATGACATCTACCTTGTGGACTCAAGGCTGTTCCCATGACCAGCCCTACAGCTGCCAAATCTCTGTGTGCTGGCTGCGTGTTCTTGAGCAAGTTTCTTCACCGCTCTGAGCCTTATTTTCCATATATATATATATATATATATGTATATGGAAGATAAATATATATGGAAGATAATATATATATTTTTTCCATATATATTATATCCCATATATATGGGAGATAATAATAGTTATTTAAGTGAGATGAAGCATATGAAATACTTAGTAGGGTACTTTATATTGGAGGGAGTCAGCCTGGGGTGGGGGCCTGCCTTTATAGGTGGAAAAGGGAATGCTTGAAAAGGTGTTATGTTTTGACACCTTCAACCACAGAACTGCTAGCTATGATGTTTTGACACCTTCACCCAGAACTGCTGGCTATGCATTTATCACATCAAAATATTATCTTTAAAATTATTGAAAAGGCACCACTTTTGGAGAGGGAGTCCCAGGGAAACAGCTGCACATTGCATTCCAGTGCCTAGCAGGCGCCGGCACACAGAACACTTGCTGAGCATCAGCCATCGTGACTACAGTTCGAGCCAGCTGTCGGGCTTCACAGGGCTGTCCGCAGCCCCTCGGCCCCACGGAGCCTCACCTTCCGCAGCTCCTGCTGCTGGGGAACACTCGCGTCCAGCTCAGCCTGCAAATTCTGCTGCTTTCGCAACTGTGCTTGCAGCTCCGCTGGGTCCTGCCAACCCACTTCCAGGACCACCAGATTCTTCTCCTTCAGCCACGTGACCACCTGGGCACATGGGGAGGACCAGGTTCTGCTGCCTTGGGCTCTCCCCTCCCCACTCTCTGGGGTTCTCAGATGAGGGTGGCTTTTCACTGGGGCAACTCCCGCCCCTTCCCCCCGGCTGCAACCAAGCAAGGGAACCTCAAGGGAATCCTGCAGGAAAGTCCGCAGCTGCTGTAGCTCCTCCAGCTGGTGGCCCCAGGTCCTCGCCTGCTCCAGGAGTGCCTCTTTCCTACAGAAGGAGGGTCTCGTGGGCCCCCAGGTTCACCAACCAGGATCTGGAGCTGCTACAGGGGTGTGTGTGTGTGTGTGCGTGCCGCAGGTGCACGCATGGGTGCCTTCTAGCAGAGCACAGACTTTCTGGGTATCACTATACCCTGAGTCTGAGGCTTCTTTTGAAGTCAAGACACATCATGCTTCCCATCTAAAGTAGTGTTCATGATAAGCTGAATCATGCTCCCCAAATTCTTATTGAAGCCCTAGCCCCCAGAACCTCAGGAGGTGACTGTATTTGGAGATAAGGCCTTTGAAGAGAGGTAACCAAATTAAAATGTGGTCATACAGGTGGGCCTAAACTGATATGACTGGTGTCCTTATAAGAGGAGTGAAGAGCCGGGTGTGGTGGTACATGCTTGTAATCCCAGTACTTGGGAGGCTGAGACAGGAGGTTCAAGGCCAGCTTCAGCAACTTAGCAAGACTGTCAGCAACTTAGTGAGACCATGTTTCAAAATAGAAAATAGGGCTGGGGGTGTAGCACAGAGGTACAATGCCCCTGGTTTTCCAGTACACACACACACACACACACACACACACACACACACACACACACAAAGAAAAAAGAGGAGGGGATGAGGGTGCAGACCCACCCAGAGGGAAGACCATTTGAGGACACAGGGAGAAGATGCTCATTTACAAGCTGAGGAGAGAGACCAAGAGATCAGCCCTGATGAAAACTTGATCTTGAACTTGTATCCTCTAGAATTGTAAGAAAATAACTTTCTGCTGATTATATCACCCAGTCTATGGCATTTTGTTTTAGGAGTCCAGTCCAGACTCATACAATGTCTAAGACACTGTCTTTTTTTTATGGTACCGGGGATTGAACCCAGGGACATTCTACCTCCAAGCTACACCCCCAGCCCTATTTTTTACTCTTTATTTCGAAACAGGGTCTCACTAAGTTGCAGGGGGCCTCACTAAGTAGCTGAGGCTGGCCATGAATCCAGATCCTCTGGTCTCAGCCTCCCAAGTACTGGGATTACAAGTGTGTGCCACCACGCCTGGTACAATTTATCATTTCATATGTAATATATGAAAGTATATATTATATACCAATTTATACATTTTATATATACACCTCTGAATCATTGTATTAAGTACAAGGAGGCTCTAAGATCTCTCCATCTCCCCATCAGTGTGCTCCCCACCCTGGTGTGAACCCCACTGCCAAAGGGTATGGTGGGTGGAGGAGACGCAGAGAGGGCTGAGTGAGGGGAAACTCTCCTGAGGATGGCAGAAGCCCGGGAGAGGAGGGGGCCAGGCTGGCGCTGTGTCAGTACCAGCCGTGTCTGCTAGGAACCACCCAAGGTAACAAAGACCAGCAAACCAACACTTGCCATTTGTCAATTCAAAGACCTCCATGGGTCCCCAGCTGAGATCCATCTGCAAGAATGAAGAGGAGATGGCCTGGCCCCTATCAGGCACCAGTACAAGGAGCCATGGAATTTGTGGGTGCTGGTAGGCTCTCTGGGAAGGATGGCCCCTGCCAGTCTGGAATCCAGCTTTTGGCCATATGTGCCGTGATCTAAGTCTGAGGAGCTGGATGAGGCAGCTGAACCAGATGAGCTTTCGTGAGGCAGGGGGTGGAGCTGGTGTCTTTTAGACTGTGCAGGTCCTGCACATCAGTGGTTGGAGTTAAATGAGCGTAAGAGATCTGCCTGCCTGCCTGCCCGTGTGGCCAGGCCCCAGGCTGAGATGCCTCAGTCCTCAGAGGCAGTGCTATCAGCCCTCCTTGTAGCTTCCAGACTCACCTATGACAGAGAGGAATTTGCCTCAAGTTCTGCCTTGGGAAGCAGAGGAACTCAGGACTGTTGGACCCTGGAGGGCTGGCGCTTGCCCACTGTGCTCTGGTACCTGCCATTTCATTAACTCCTTTCCCCTCTTAATCCTAATGTGAGCTTCTTAGTCAAACTCCCCTTTATCTCAGCTGAATGAAAAAAATTGGATTTTCCATGTGTCTTTTGATGTCCATAAATAGCCGACACACTTCAGGGCCAGGAGGGGCGGGGACCTGGGCATCTGACCTCAGCCCTTGGAATAGGCTGGTGCATCTTTCTCCATCCTTGAAAAAGCAGATAGGTGGAAGGGAAGGAAGGGAGGAGCCAGGATACCAGATGTCCACACCAGCCCACCCGCAATTCTCCTCAGAGCCACAGGTACCTCAGGAGCACGGCCTGGCACCTGGCCAGGGCGCTCTGGGCATCAGGGTGTCCACCCTGGTGCAGGGTGTCAGCTGTGGCCTCCAGCATGCTGATCTTCTCCGCCTGTGCCTCCAGGCCCTGCTCAAGCCTCTTGTGCTTCCATTGGAGGGTCTCCACATCGGCCAGGGGGTCCTGGGGGCAGCAGGAACCTGACAGAGTCCGTGGGGCTGCCCCTTGTACCCACCCAAGCTGTCTGCTTTCACCTCTAGAGCCACCCTACCAAGTCCTCATCTATGAAGCAACTGCGCTGTCCAAGCACATCCCTCAAAGCCATCAAGGCTGCTTCTGGCTCACACAGGGCGGCATCGGGGTGAGGGACTAGTGGCAATGTCTCCGGGGCAGGCAGAGCTTCTCCACTCGCCTCTGTTCCCAGTAAGACTTTGTCAGCCTGTGATTATTCCCTGAGGTTTCCATGAGCCACACTGGTCTGTCGCAGGGGTTGGGATGGTGGTGGGAACAGAGAACCTCTGGGTGTACAGGAAGTGAGGAGGGAGGAGGCCAGGAGGGTGCTGGGGAGGAGACCAGGCTGGGGCAGGCCACAAGCTGGCTCTCTGGCTCCACGTGACAAGCAGCTCTCAGGCCTGAGGGGTAAATAACTGCTCAATGCTGATGCGATGGAGGTGGGGGCCTGGACCCTGGGGACCTCAGGCAGCCCTGGCTGGCCCCTAAGGCTGTTCTTGTATATCCTCCTCAAATCCTGCTGGGCACCTACCCCCAGACCCTGGCTGGCCAGGGAGGCTTCCTGGCCGCAGAGCCAATGTTCCACCTTCTCCACAGAGCTCAGAAACAGCTGGTGAGAAAAGAAAAGGCGAGAGAAAGTCGGCAGAGGTCCAGTCGCTGTGGGGAGGGTGACCCTTTTGGTCGCCCAGATAGGGAAACCAGGGGCCCGACTCCAGGGAACAAGTCCCCGGCAGGCCAGACCTATGGTGGGCAAGCTGAGGGGTAGTGGTGAGGAGCCCCCTGACCTGGCAGCCCCCCTGGCTCTGGCTTTGGACAGGGCTGTGGGGCCGGTGCAGACTCTGACAGTGGGGGCTGGGGGTGGCACCTACCTGGAGCTCCAAGGCCTGCTGCAGCTGCAGCTGGTGCTCCTGCCAGGCCCCTTGCAGGCTGCTCAGCTCCTGTTCTAAAGCAGCCAGGGCCTGGCGAATACTGGGGGCTGACGGGTGCTCCACTGTGAGCAGCCGCTGCCCGGTGCTTTGGGCCAGGCTGATGCTGTCTCTCCGGGCCTCCAGCTCGGCCTGGAACAGGGCTGAGCTCAGATGCCCTGCAGGCTGAGGCCTGTCAGGCTGCAGGCAGCCCCATGGGAAGGAGGAGAGGTAGGAAAGACTGCTAAGGGGTGAGGTGAAGGAGGAGAGAGGGAAGCGGGAGACGTAGAAAGGACCAGGACAGCCGGGTGTGGTGGCGCACACTTGTAATCCCAGTACTTGGGAGGCTGAGACCAGAGGATCCGCGTTTGCGGCCAGCCTCAGCTACTTAGTGAGGCCCTCCGCAACTACGTGAGACCTGGTTTCAAATTAAAGGATAAAAAATAGGGCCGGGGGTGTAGCTCAGAGGTAGAATGCCCCTGGGTTCAATCCCCGATACCGAAAAAAAAAAAAAAAAGAAAGGACCAGGACAAGTGGAGATCAGAAGAAGGGGCAGAAGTGGGGAGGAGGTCTGGAAAGGCCCAGGCTTCCCTGCTGCTCACCTTGCGAGCCTTGTGCTCTTCCAGCATGTGCCAGGCCTCCACGGGGCTGCAGGGGGTGCCCCGCAGGCCCATCTCAGCCCGCAGCCTCTGAGCCCAGACCAACAACTCCTGCAGCAGCACCTGGAGTTTCTGAGCTTGGTGCTCGGCTTCCAGCAATGCTCTCCTGTCCACAGGACTCATCAGCTCATCCCAGGCCACCGAGTCCCTTTCCCCATGCCCACCCATGTCATCTCCTGTTCCTTAATCCCCTCAGCACAGAAGGGCCCATGGGCTGGGGATAAATAGGGTGACAGTACAGAAGCCGAGGGGTAGGCCGGGCGTGGTGGCGCACGCTTGTAATCCCAGTACTTTGGGAGGCGGAGACCGGAGGATCCGGGTTCGCGGCCAGCCTCAGCTCTCGCTCTGTCTCTCTCTGTCTCTCTCTCTCTCTACTTAGTGAGGCCCTCCGCAACCTCGTGAGACCCGGTTTCAAATTAAAGCATAAAAAATAGGGCCGGGGGTGTAGCGCGGAGGTAGAACACCCCTGCGTTCAATCCCCGGTACCACAAAAAAAAAAAAAAAGAAGCTGAGGGGTAATGTGGGGACTGAGATGCTGGAGGGGACCGATGAGCGAGGGAGCGAGGCCTGGGGTTCATACCGCTTCTGGGCCCTGTTCTGGAGCTGCCGCCAGCTGTCTATCATCTCCCGCAGCTTGTGCCCGAGGCTGTGGGCTGCCCCAGGCCTCCTCTGGTAGAGGCTGTCCATCTTCCGCTCGAGGCCCTGCAGGGTAAGCAGGGGTCAGAGGCTGGGCGGGGAAGCTCTGGCCGTGGAGGCCCCTGGTGTGTGACTCTCAGGATCCTGAGGCCCCTCTCTGCCTCCAGTCTGCCAGGGCCACCCTGAGGAGGTACTCAGGGCCCGGGCCCACCTCCACCCCAGCTGCACACCTCCGCCTGAGCCTGGACGAGGCCCATTTCCTGCTCCAGCACCTCGTGCTTCCACAGCAGCCTCTGCACGCTCTCCAGATCTTTCCCGCCTTCCAGGGCCTGGATCAGGGTTCCCTGTGAGGGTCAGAGGTCATTAGTGTCAGCTGCTCCCTCCCCACAGAGGGCCCTGCAGCCCCGGGGTGGCTATGTGAGGAGCAAGCACCCTGTGTGAGTCCCTCCCGTGGCTCACAGTGGGGCTGGTGCAGGGCCACGGCCCTGACCAGAGGTCCCTTCCTTATGTGGAGGAGGAAGATTCCGAGGAGGGACTTTGGGTCTGGGTTTCCTCTGAGTTAGAATCTTTGTGTGCGCGGTGCTTCCCCGCATTTTATTTCTTTTGACTCCCATCCCTTTGGGGAGAACTCAGAGGAGAAGGAGTGAGCGTGGAGGCCTGGGCCCTGCTTGTGTGAGAGCAGGAAATGAAGGAGGAAGCCGGCCAGGCCCAGAACAGGGCACCCTGTGTTCACTAGGGCTTCTCGGGCTGTAGTGTAGGAGGCCAGCTTTTAGCTTGCATATCTATGTGGTCTCTGACACCATCCTAGGCAAGCCTCCTGCGGCTTTGGGGTTTGCTCAGGGCCCAGAGGAAACAGAAAAGGTGTGCTCTGGCCTCTGGGCCCAGCATATCTGGGGGAGAAAAGAGCAATTGGGCTGGCCTCGAGGCCTGCAAGGGGGCCTCCTATGGTCTGACGTTGATCCCTCATCCAATGCCCCTGGCGGACCCCTGATGGGAATGACCTCCAATTACCTAGCTGAAGAGAAGCAGTAAATGAAGGGCGGGTTGCATGGGAGACTCTCGGCCCTCTCCCCTGACTCAGTACATGGGGGACCCCTTTTCAGCACTTACCTTCTCCCCAATCCGCTCAGTGACGTCATCCAGTTCTCTGGACAATGCATGTATCTCCAGGGCCCCTTCAAGCTGCCGCTGGTACTGCAGCAGGTCAACTTGGAAATTCTTCCACCTGGCCAAGGGGTGGCGGTGAAACGTGGAGCCTGAGGTGGCCCTCTGCCCGTCTCCCGGCCCCACTGCCCTCCCCGGTCCGGGACTGGCCTATTGTTGAGCTGGCTTCGCCGCTGGCAGATGGTCTTGACTTCCTCAGGGTCCCGGTTCCTGAGCTGCCGTGACAAGTCATTGATGCTCCTGATGTAGGTGTCACCTGTTGCGCCCTAGGAAGGAGACACAGGTGAGGGTGCTGGTACCACCTGCTCAGAGGCCCTTCCTGGCACCATAGTTGGCACTCAGGGCAAGGAGCAGCATGTTTGGGGAGTGGGAAGCAGCTGCTCCTCCGGTGACAGGTGCTGGAGGTCACCCCTCCCAGGTACAGTGAACAAGATCACCTTGGAGCCCCAGCGTCTCCCAGGCCAGGAAATGTGCTCTCTGGGATAGGGACCAGGTAGGAGGGGAGGGTGGGATGTGCTCATTAACAGAAACTTAAACAGCAGCTTGCTGGGCTAAGAGAAGCAAAGGGAGAGGTAGCGGGACATGGTAAGCTCCAGCCTTCTGGGGTTTGGGTGTCCTGTCTCCAAGGACTAGCCTGGGCTGAGGCCACAGCTCCTGGACACTGGGCGGGCTTACAGGTACACAGGAATGGAAGCCCTAACAGGACGTGATTGCAGGTTTCCTGCTCCTTGCACTTGTAGAACTTGTTTAACTTCCCAAAGCACTTTCCCATGAAGTGTCTCATCCCAGGGAGGCAGGGACAGGTGTTTTGGTCTCTCTACCTCTCTTTTTTTTTTTTTTTTTTTTTGCGTGGTACCGGGGATTGAACCCAGGGGCGTTCTACCTCAGAGCTAGACCCCCAGCCCTATTTTTTATCCTTTATTTTGAAACCGGGTCTCACGAAGTTGCAGAGGGCCTCACTAAGTAGCTGAGGCTGGCTGCGAACCCAGACCCTCCGGTCTCAGCCTCCCAAGTACTGGGACTACAAGTGTGCACCACTACGCCCGGCTCTCTCTCTCTTTTTTGTGTGTGTTACCAGAGATTGAACCTAGGGGCATTCCTCCTCTGAGCGACACCCCCAGCCCTATTTTTAAATATTATTATTATTATTATTATTATATTTTGGAACAGAGTCTCACTAAGCTGCTGAGGCTGGTCTTGAACCTGAGATTTTCCTGTCTCAGCTTCCCAAGTACTAGGATGACAGGTGTGTGCCATCATGCCTGGCTGGTTTCTCTCCTTTTATAGCTGCCAGAGCAGAGCTCAGGGGTTAGCATGGCTCATTTGTGGCAGAGCCAGAGTTCAAGCCCAGTCTCTTCCTTTAAAGTCCAGCTCTCTTCCTGCCATAATGTCTGGCACAGCATCTGTGCCACTCCACCACTAGCAAAGGATTAAAAGATTAGGTTTAAGTACTGTAGCCTTTATTTTTGAATTCATTATTATTATTTTTTTTTGGTGGTACCGGGGATTGAACCCAGAGGCATTCTACCTCTGGGCTACACCCCCAGCCCTATTTTTTATTCTTTATTTTGAAACAGGGTCTCACTAAGTTGCGGAGGGCCTCACGAAGTAGCCGAGGCTGGCTGAGAACCTGCGATCCTCCTGTCTCAGATCTCCCAAGTACTGGGATTACAAGTGTGGGCTACCACGCCCGGCACTGCAGCCTTTAAAAGCAATCATATATATTTATATCAAGGGGATGAGGCTAACACATTTGGTCTCTAACACCAATTATGAATACATTTTCTAAACTTCTTTCCTCTATACCACATAAAAGAAATAGATCTGCTGGGCGTGGTGGTGCACACCTGTACTTGGGAGCCTGAGACAGGAGGATTGCAGGTTCGAAACCAGCCTCAGCAACCTAGAGAGACCCTGTTTCAAAACAAAAAATAAAAAAGGGATGGGGGTATAGCTCAGAGGTAGAATGCCCCTGGGTTTAACCCCCAGTACCACAAAAAAAAAAAAAAGAGAGAAAGAACTCTCTGTTGTGTGTATTGAGGGGATGGGTAAGAAGGAGATGCTGAAATAGTCATACCCAAGAAGGGCATTGATTATCCACTACACCCAGGCATACATAGCTTTTGAATTTTTAAAAATAATTATAGCTGCATTGGAAATTGCAAAAGTAGTACAGAGAGGAATAATGTATCCTTCCTCCAGCTTCTCTCATGATAACATCTTACATAGCTATAATGCAATATCAAAGCCAGGAAATTGACATTGATACAATTAAACAGACCAGACTTTATTCAGATTTGGTCAGTTACTGGTGTGTGTGTGTATGTGTGTGTGTGTGTGTGTGTGTGTGTGTATGTGTGTTGGGGAGGCATAAGTCTATGCAGTTTCTTCACAGGTATACACTCATATAAGCCCTCTTCTGCACACATGCTCTCTGCCATCTGAGGCAAGCATGATTATAACCACTATAGAGACAGAGAAACTGAGGCTGGGCCAGGTGAAGGAGCCTAATTGTGCGAGTAGTAAGTGTGCAGCTGACATTGGGCCCACAGCTGGCTCTGGAGCCGTATTTCCCAATGGGAGGGTGCTGTGCAGACCCAGCCCGCAGCAGGGCCCCTTACCCTGGCCATGGCACTTTGAAACTTGCGGAGCCTCCCGTAGAGCCTCAGGCAGTGCTCCGGGTCCTGGCCTAGGTCGCCCATGTTCACCATCACCTCCTGCAGAAGCCAAGGGAGGGGAGGGCAGCACGCTGAGCACGAGACCCAGGCGCCCAGCTCCCATGGTGTCGGGGCAGGTGGCAGCTTTGGGACTTCCCACCAGGACCCCTCCTGTCAGGGAGCTAGAGAACCACAGGCCTGGGCTCCTCCCTGCCCGTGTCTCAGCTCCCAGCCCCTGTCCAGCAGGGCCTCCACCTTCTCCTGGATCCAGGCCTCCGCAAAGTCCACTCTCTGCAGGAATTCCAGGAAGTTCTGCTTGTCCTTCAGGTCCTGGCCCCGGAGGGCCAGCGCCTGTCTCAGCTTCTCCCAGTGCCCCTGCAGCGCCTGCAGCCTCTGAGAGATGTCTCCTGCCCGAGGGTGGCTCTGTGCCAGGAGAGCCTCACCCTCCTAGGGAGAGAGGGGACATGGGGGAGCTTGGTTATCTCCCAGTCCACACTTGGGGGTGGGCTGGGGCTTAGGGCTGGTGTTACCTTGGCAACTGAGGCCATGACCTGCTTGTGGGCCTGGACCTCAGCCTCAAAAGCCTGGTGTTTCTGCAGGAGCTTCAAATAATCTTTCAGGTGCCCAGGAGCGATAGGCTCTCTCAGCTGCTGGACCCGCTCCCTGACCCAGTCCTCAGCCTGGTGGAGAAGGAAACACGAACCTGTGCTGTTCCAACCCACAGGCCTCCCCCTCGGCCCAGCCCAGATGGTGGGCTACCGGGCAGGGCCAGGGCTGGCGGTGCCTGGGAAATGAGGTTGGTTCAGGAAGGTAAATGATAGCCTAGGAAGAGAAGACCCAGGACCTCATGCATGCTAGGTATGCACTCTACCACTGAGCTACCTCCGTAGCCTCCTTTTAATTTTTTTTTTTTTTGTGTGTGGTACTGGGGATTGAACCCAGGGGCATTCTACCTCTGAGCTACACCCCTAGCCCTATTTTTTATTCTTTATTTTATTTTATTTTATTTTTGCGGTACCGGGGATTGAACCCAGGGGCGTTCTACCTCCGAGCTACACCCCCGGCCCTATTTTTTATCCTTTATTTTGAAACCGGGTCTCACGATGTTGTGGGGGCCTCACTAAGTAGCTGAGGCTGGCCGTGAACATTGATCCTCTAGTCTCCCTCTCCCAAGTACTGGCATTACAAGCGTGCACCACCACGCCCGGCCTTTATTCTTTATTTTTGAAACCGGGTCTCACTAAGTTGCGGAGGGCCTCACTAAGTAACCGAGGCTGGCTGCTAACCTGTGATCCTCCTGGTTCCGCCTCCCAAGGACTGGCCCTTTTTAAATTTTATTGTGAGACAGGGTCTTGCTAAGTTGGCCAGGCTGGCCTTGAACTCACAATCTTCCTGCCTCTGCCTCTTGTGTAGCTGAAATTACAGGCAATTTGCACCAAGGTCATCTCAAACTGCAAAAATGTGGTCTGCCTGGAAGGCACTGGGTGGGGTGGCCCTCTGACCTGGGTCACGGCCCTAGTGAAGCTGGCTGTCAGCAGGGAGGTGTGCAGGGCGTGTTCCCGACTCTCTGCCAGCTCCTTCACTAGAGCCCGGTGCTCCAGCAAGCTGTGAAGCAAGTCTGGTCCCCTGGGGCCTTGGAGCGTCTTCAGCTGCTCACGCAGAGCTGCCTCCTGTGGGGCAGGAGCAGGCCTGCGTCTTCCACCCTGGGGGCGGGGGCAGGCCTGGCCAGGGCTCACAGCATTTGCTTTCAGGGTCCCGGAGCCCTCACCTCAGCCCTGCATGGCCAGGAGGTTGGCTGATCCTCACAGCAATAAGCTGCTTCCTGGAGATCATGCGATGTGGACAGAGCCAAATGCCCCCTATGGTCCCTGCAGTGTGACCCAGCCAATTCTGGGAGCTCTTCTTGAGCCACACATACAAGTCAGCCCCAACCAGGAACCTCAGTCCCACAAGCCTATCAGCACTGCCTCTGGGCACTCACCTCCCCCAGAGAGAACTCTCCCCCACCCCTAACACCTTTTTTATTTTGCGTTACTGTGAATCGAACCAGGGTGCTTTACCACTGAGCTATACCCCAGGCCTTTATATTTTTCATTTTTGAGACGGCATCTTGTTAAGTTGCCCAGGTTAGTCTCAAACTTGCAAGTTCAGCCTCCTGAGTTGCTGGGATTAAAGGCATGAACCAATGAGCCTGGCGCCCATCACCTTCTTGTCCTGGGCAGTCAGCACCTTCTGGAAGATCACATGCTTGCGGATCAGCTGTTCTACTTCTTCTACTGAGTTCCCAAGGGCACTGCTTTTCAGGGATGTCTGGATTAGGCCATGGAAAAGACAGATATTGAGGGCTGCCAGCCAGCCAGTCCCTCTCTGCACTCTTCTGTGCTGAGGCAGTGCCCCTGGGTGGAGCCGGGGTCTGGGGTGGGGCTGACAGGAGCACTGAGTGTGGACCGGGAGACATGGGGAGGAGCAAGAGGCTGGGGTGGAGGCCAGAAATGCCTCAACCTATGTGCAAACTGGGGTGTAACCAACCTCCAGCCAGCTCCCTTGGAGCTCCCTCTGGGGTCGGGAAGGGGAGGAGAAGGCCTGGGGGCACTCCACCCTGGCCACCTGGGAGGGCTCACACATAGCCTCTGTGCTCCATATTGGAGAATACGCCAGAGGCTTGGAGAGAGGACCAACAGAAGAGCAGGAGGCTGTGGCGGGTGGGAAGGATGCCAAGGGGACCTGCCTCCTGGGCCCTGAGGATCCTCTCCAGGTGGTGGCACTGTCTGAGGAGGAGCTGCTCCTGCTGCTTGGCCTGCAGCCTCTCTTGCTTCTGCACCCAGGCCTGGAACACCTGGTTGTGCTCCTTCTGCAGGGCTTGCAGCCTGTCCTGAACCTGGGGATGGGCACGTGGGGAGGTAGGGCTGGGAATGATGGCACAGACCAGATGGAAGCGAGTCCTGGGGACAGCCTCCAAGGAGAAGCTGGTGTGGGATAGAAGGCCCAGGGCCAGGCAGGCTAGGTCAAGTCAAGGTAGGCTGGGGGCACCAGGAAAGGGGGCCCACCTCCTTGGTGGGTGTCCCAGCAGCCAGAAGTGCCTGATGGCCCAGCTGGGTGGCCTGTCGCTGCAGCTTATCCCCGACCTGCAGCTCTGCCTGAAGCTGCTGGTGGGCGCTGAGCTCCTGGAGGCTCTCTTCTGGCTCCAGTTCCTGCCACATGCTGGCTGCCCAAGAGGTGTGGTCCTGCACCTGGTCCCAGGGAGATGAGGGAGAGCCATGGGTGGCAGAGAACCAGGCACAGAGATGCAACTGCACCCCACCCAAATCCACTCACACATCGGAGCCTCCGGATCTGTCCAGAGGCAGGGCCTCGGGGGAGGCACAGGGCCCTTGTCACCTGGTCTTTGTTCTCATCCAACCCAATCTTCCCAGGTCTCCCAACCCTCTATGTGCGCCCCACCCTCACCAAGACCTGCATACACCCTAGGGCTTGCTGCCCTCCTGCTCAGCAGTCCCTCGTCCCTTCTTCCCATCGCTATAAAGTTCACCTGGTACGTCAGCGAGGAGGCAGCTGGTAAGAGCAGACGAACAAATCACTGGTTGATGGTGAGAAAAGGAAACTAAGAGGCTCACCTGTTCTTCTAGGGTGAAGGCCTTCTTTGTCTTTGTAGCCTTCCTGTCCTTGGCCTCTCCCTGCTCTCCCATCCTCCGAGCTCCCAATCTATACTTACAGCTGTCTCCTATTGATTTGTGGATTACAGCTGGAGGGACCTGGGTTATGGCTGAACATTGCAAAGGGGAAGGGGGTAAACGCACCAAGTATGTGAAAGAGTTGTAGAAACTATAGGTGCTTGACAAGCAGAGGGTAACAACCTAGGCTTAAGTGCTGGGCTCACGCTACTACAAAGTAGTAGAGGTGGGTCCCTGAGCAAGCGCCAGCCTCTTCAAAGCACCCTAACTCCAGCCTCCTGGTCCACCAGACATTAGGACACGGGGACTCCTGGGACGGTCCATGGCCAGGCTCACTGTCCTAATCTGACTCTTTGGGAGTATTAGGCTCATGTCCCCAGGTAAGCCGACTCCATGAGGGCAGCAATTCCATCTTCTAGATCATCTTTCTCTCTCTACCCACAGTTCCTAGCAGAGAGCTGGACACAGATGTTACACAGACATTGCTTGATGCAGAGGACACTGTTTAGAACATCTGGGTCTCCAGTTCTGGACTCTCTAGGCTGTTCTCACTCCCCAACCCTGGCTGAGGCCCGCAGCATGGACCCAAATCAGAGGAGTCCCTGCCACTCCCTCTCTGCTTGCTGTCTGAGCAGCCATACTGACATCTAGGTGGGCTCAGGCTCTTACCCCTCCTGTCCACACTTGCTCCCCCCACCCAGAACTGAAGGGCCTCATTAATGCATGCGCATGCATGGTGCAGCACACACGTGCACACACACCCAGAGAGACATGCAGAGGCCTCTCACAAGGAGAAGGAGCCCTCACCGCTGTGTGGAAGCGGGCCAGGAGGCACGCCTGCTCCAGCTGGGCCCGGCGTTGCTCCATGCGCAGCCTCAGGGCCTCCCGGGCCTGTGTCACAGCTTCCTGCCTCTGCTGCACAGCATGGGCCAGAGGCCCCGGACACAGCTTCTGTACCCTGCCTCCAGCCTCCAGCAGTTCCTGCAGCTGGCGTCAGGTAGGGGACAGGGAGGAAGGGTCATGTACTAACAGAGGCTAAGGGGCCTGACCATCCCAGCAGGCATCCCTCGCAGGGAACCTTAGGCCCTCCTTGGGCCATGCCCTGCCGGGTACAGCAGGCCCTACTGGAGGCAGAGGGGAGTGGGAAATCTAGAGGAACAGATGGCCAGGCTGGAGGGGCCTGCAGGAGAGGCAGCCAGCCTGCTCACCCGCTGCTCAGTGCTGGCAAGCTCACGCTCTAGCCCCTCGTGTCTCCTCAGCTGGGCCTCCGCCCCACGCAGGTCCTGGGCCACATCACTGGGGAGGCTCGTGGCCTTCTCCTGAGAGAGCAGAGGGCCACGATGGTGGTCAGGGATGGAGGGTGGGTCATTGAGTCCAGGAAGGAACCACTGCTACAAAGAATCTCTTTCTTTCCCCTGGGCTCACACCTGGATCTGGGCGAGGGCTTCCAGCAAGTCTCTGTGAACTCTGAGGGTGGTCTCTGCATCACGGAGCAGGTGGCCTCGGGCCTGGGTCAGCTCCCACAGCTCCGACCAGGTGGCCCTAGCCCCAGCACACACCAGCAGGGGATCAGCAGTGGCCAGCTCCCAGTTCCCCTCCCTTGCTAGGTCTGGTCAGCACTCCTCCTCTCTGGGTTGTAGCCACCACTTGCCCACAGCTCCTGAACGTGCAGAGCTCTCCCTTGAAGCCTCTGCCTGTGGCCCCATCTGCAAACCTTCCTCCCTTCCCAGAGCCTCTCAAGCTTCACTGTGAATTTGGTCCTTTGTTGCTGTAATGCTGTTGTTGCTGTAATTGATTTCTCTGCTTTGTGATACTCCTTATATCTTGTATATTTGATTCTCAATATGTCAATCAGATTACAAACGCCTTGGGGGAAGAGGCCACATCTTCTCTCCATTCTTCATTTACTCAGCAAACTCTGGCTGAGCTGAAGGCTTCCACAGGGTCAGCCCCTGTGCTGGGGTGAGGAACAAGTCCAGGCCTTGTCCCAAGCTCCAAGGCTGGGGGAGGATCCACACCAGCTGGGTAACAATCAGAAATGTGGTGTGGAAGGGCCATGCGAGGGGGTGTGAGAGCTGGGGGAGCCCATGGGAAGGCCCCCTCCCTGACCCCGGCTGTCTCTTCCTGCAGCTTCTTCTCCAAGTCCTGGGAGCCAGTGGTTGGGGAAAGTGCCCCTGGGGGCCTGGGCATGGCTCCCCAGTCTGCACACCTGGCCTCACCTCCCATCACAGACCTCAGCCTGTGGTGGCTCAGATTTCCTAACACCATGCAGAGCCTCTGTGGGCTTCGCAGCATGCCCCGTTCTCTTCAAACTCCAGGTCCCCCGTCCTGCACCTTCCCCCAAATCACCCCCTAGCCTGTCCCCGGGACTCACTGCAGTTCCTGCTGTTTCTGATGGGCCTCGGGGGCAGTGCTGTGCCCACATTCCAGCAGACTCTCTGCCAGCTTCTGGCAGGTTGCCACGCGCTGGCCACCCCTCTCTACCTCCTGCTGAAACTTTTCAAACCTGGTACAGAGGTGCTGAGGAGAGAAGGGGAGTCGGTGACAGGGTGGCTCCCACTGGTCAGGCAGCAAGCACCTGGGATGTGAGGTGCCTCAGGACCTACTGGGCCACGTGGGGTTGGACAGCCACAGCCGAATATTGAGGGTGTACTTACTCTACTCCAAAGAGCTGCCCTCCCCTAGGACTGTGACTCCATAGCACGCACACCCAGTCCAGAGGCCAGTGCTCCCCCCCACCGCCCGCAACGGGAGTCCTCCTCGCCCCCAGGCTCCGCACCAGCACGTGCTCATAGTCCCCGAGGCTCTCTTCTCCTCTGGCCACCTGCTTCTGGCTGTCCAGCCAGCTCTTCAGGTCCTCTGCCTCCCTCATGAACTCGTGCAGCCTCAGGGTCCCCTCCAGTTCCCTGCCTCTGTGGTGACAGAAGTTAGTTGCTCATCCCCTGGGGACAGCTGGGCCAGTTGAAGGGGGTCACTTGAAGGATGGGGTTATTCATAGTCTTTGCCCACCCTGTGGTTCAGAATTCAGGGAGAAGTAGACACAGGAAGACCAGGGTCAGAGCAGGGGAGGGTATGGATGTGGGAAGAGATGGACAGCCTCGAGTCAGGCAGCCTGACTTCCTGCCAATCGGGCCCTCATTGAAGAGTTTATGGAAAGAGGGGAGCAACACGCAACAAAGACTCATCCTCCTGAGGCATCTCTATGGGCCTGGGGTCATGGGCTCCTTCCAGCCTAGGGCCATGGCGTGGGAAGGGTCAGCTGTAGCTGGGCCCGTCCCCACCGATGAGGGTTACAGCGCCTCTCACCTTGTGGCTGCCAGCTCCTGCAGTGCCTGCAGCTGTTCCCGGAGCCTCTGCTGCATCCCAGCCAGCTGCTCAGGGGCTTCAGGGCCAGCGAGGGCTCGGGCCTTCTGCTCAAGCTCCTCCATGGAGCTCCAATAAAGACCTAGTTCCTGCTGCAGCGCCTGCCGACGTAAGAACCCGTGCCAGGCTCAGAACTGGTGACCCTGTCTATCCATCCTTCCACCCATGCCACCCCACACCTATCCGCTCTCACACATCCACTCAACTCACACGCTCATCCATCTACCCCTCGACTCACCCCATCTACCCACCCACCCACCACTCACCTGTCCTCACCCACCCAATACTGGTGGCATGCTTACTGTTCAAAAAAAATGAAGACACGGCATGTGCCCTTAGGGGGCTTGGTATTTATTTATTTATTTTACTGGGGATTGAACCCAGGGGTGTTCTACCTCCAAGCTACATCCCTGGCCCTTTTTACTTTTTATTTTGAAACAGGGTCTGGCTAAGTTGCTGAGGGTCTTGCTAAGTTGCTGAGACTGGCCTCAAACCTGCGATCTTCCTGTCTCAGCCTCTCAAGTACTGGGATTACAGGCGTGTGCCACCACAGAGTCCTCATTATTTAGCAGGGACGGGTGAGGGCTGGGTAGTGCAGGCCAAAGAAGGGAGGGTACAGGAGATTTATACTGGATCCCCAACATCAAAGTGTAAGAGGTGGGCAGAATTAAGGAGGCTGCCCAGGATGCCTGGACACCGAAGCTCCTGGGGCCAAGGCTACAGGGATGCCCTTTAGAAATGGCTCAGTGGAGCCCGGCGTGGTGGTGCACGCTTGTAATCCCAGTACTTTGGGAGGCGGAGACTGGAGGATCCGGGTTTGCAGCCAGCCTCAGCTCGCCGCGGGTGCGCGCCCAGGCGCACACGCACGAGCATTCTCTCTCCTTCCCTCCTTCCCTCTCTCTCTCTCTCTCTCTCTCTCTCTCTGTACTTAGTGAGGCCCTCCGCAACTTCGTGAGACCCGGTTTCAAAAATAAAGTATAAAAAAATAGGGTGTAGCGCGGAGGTAGAACGCCCCTGCATTCAATCCCCGGTACCGCAAAAAAAAAAAAAAAAAAAAAAAAAGAAAGAAATGGCTCAGTGGAGTTCCTCAGCTTCAGGACACATGGAAGCAGTGACCCCTGGGGCTGCGCAGGAGAAAATGCCCACACAGGAGGACACTTCCATGACAACAGGAAGTGCTGTGGGCACTCCAGGGTTGGGAGCTTATGTGGTTCTGGGAGTTCAACTCCGGGAATGAGGAGGGGGCTTCCGGGTCTCCCTCCCTTTAATCAGGGGACACTGTCAGAGTAGGTAGGCTTTGGGAAGAGCATTTGGTTAACTCCAAAGGTGATGTTCAAAGCCTGGGAGGAAGACACCTATGGAAGACGTGAGAGGCTGGGGCAGGTGCCACGGAGGGAGGAGAAAGTGCCGGAAAGAGGGGAAGCAAGAGCAGCAGAGACACCTCCAGGCTAAGGTGGCAGAGAGAGGCAAGAGCAGTAAAGAGGCTTCAGCGGGTCACCGTGCCGGGGCTGCCTTGCAAGGCAGGAGGAGCACTGGGGAGGAGGAGCTGTGGGAGAACTTGGGTGGGTGGTGGGACGGGGCTGGCCTGCCTTCAGGAAGGGCGGGGCTCTGTGTCTCTGAGCAGTGAGATGTGCCCTTTGGGAGTGGGGCAGATCTCTCCTCAGGGTCCCACCACCCAAGTCCACACTGTGTGGGAATGCTCAGGACATGGTACCTGATGCTTCCTAATGAGCCCGAAGGTGGCTGCCTCATCCCTGCCGCAGTCCCGGCTGCTCACCAGTGGCCGCTTCTCCTCCACCCAGCCCGCCAGCTCTGACGCTTGAAGAAAGCACTGCCAAGAATGGGGCTGACTCACTGTGGTGCACCCAGAGGGGACCCTCTGTCAGCCCTGGGGAACGTCCTGCTCGCCAACAGCCTGCACAGAGTTCCTGGGTCCTTGTGGGGTCTGGCCGGCTCCTAGCCCAGGCTCTCACCCCTGGCCTACCTCCCTGAGGGTGCACAAGTCCTCTCCAGGGCCTGCCCTCCCCGGCCCCGCGCCCTCTGCACCCTACCTGCTGGAGAGTGACAGCCTGCTGCAGGCAGCGGGCCCGCGCCTCACACGCCTGCTCCAGCTCTGCCCAGTGGCCTTCCAGCTTCTGGCACTGCTCCAAGATGTGCTGAGCTCGGGGGTGCCCGGAGGCTGCTAAGCTCCGGCCGGAACCCAGCATCCACTGCACCTGCGCCTGGTGAGCTCTCACCTGGGCTTGGAGCTCCTGCCACAGAACAGCGGGACAGGTGGCTGCCTCTGCGGTTCCCTTCACTACAGGGTGTCCAGAGCAGAGGCACGGACATGACTCCAGGCCCCAGTCATGGCAAGACCCCCCAGGCCAAGAATATCTGGGGCAGAGATTTAGAAATCAGGACATCCAGGGAGAGAGACTTAGAAGTCAAGACAACCTAAGCAGCAGCAGTGCACTTAGATGGCCTGGGGATGGGATGTCAGGGGTCCTGGCGTAAAAAGGGGGCCGCTACCTTGTGCTTGCGTTGAAGGCTCTGGGCATCGTCCCAGCACTGGGTGCAGCTGGTGGGGCTGGAAATGGGCATGTGCCCAGCCACCCACGTGAGCTCCAGGTTGCTCAGGTGTTCAAACTTGTACAGTTCAACTGAGGCCTGCAATTGCAGGCACCGAGTAGTCAGATGGTCCTGCAGGGACTGGAACCTGGGTGGAGGGAGAAGAGATGGGACAGGTTGAGACTAGGGTGAGGACAAGACCTCAGGTCTCTTCTTTGGCCCGGCCAGGGAGCCCTGAGGAACAAGGCCAGGGAATAGAGGAAAGCTTCAGCTGCTGATGGGAGGCAGCTGGAGGCGAGGGCCCCACCTCGCCACTAGAAGGACCTGCCTGACATCAGGTCATGGGGTGTCCTGCTGCCTGGCATGATCTCTGACCCTCCTACCCCACACTGACTCTACTCCTAAGGGAAGGCGGTTTGGACATCCCAGGTCCCATAGGTGCCACCCTGTTGGCCCTTTCGTTGACGTGGGGGGAGTGACCTACAGCAGGGTGAAGATGGAGCAGAGGTGAGTATGTAGACAGGGCCCCACCTCTGGTGGCACTTCTGCGTCTCCTCCAGGATGGTCTGGGAAGTGGCCACAGTGTGGGCCTGGGAAACGAGGGCAGCCATCTCGCTGGCCAGGGCCTGGCTTTTGCCCTCCAACTGGCGGTGCCGTTTCAGCAGCTCCCGGCTGGAGCACAGGTCCTTCCCCGTTTCTGCACGCCGCAGGGCCCCCTCCAGCTGCTCCATCTTCTCCTTGGCATCCTGTGGAAGGCCACAGGGAGCTGCACCAGGCTCTCCACTATAGCATCACAGATGTCCCTTCTCGGGCTCGTACACTGCAGGGCTTATAGCACCAGATTCACCAGGGACCCATCGTTCATCATTGTCACCTCAATCAGCCGTGCTCAAACTATCTCCTGTCCCCTCTTGCTTCTTCTTCCTTCCTGGGGGACTCAAGTTGTGTTGACCATACCCTGGCCACACAAGAGTCACTCCTGTACCGGCCGACTGATGCTTGATTTGCCCCGGGCCAGAGACTTCCACAGGCTGCAGGACTTCATGGGGCCATTCCAGCCTCTATCTGACCCCTTTCTATCCTGCCTGCTCCCACCCAGCCCTGGCCCAGCCCTGTCCCTCTGTGACGTGGCTCTCTCTCCAACGGACCTGCAACAGCCCCAGGAGCCGCTCCTGCCGTCTAGCTTGCCGAAGCTCGTACCCACGCTCTGCCATCTTGCGATTCAACTCTTCCCACTTGCGACTCAGGCCCTGGAGCCTGGTCTGGATGTCCTCTCGGGCACATGGCCTGCTGCGCAACAGCTCTCTCCCAGCCTGGAGTGAGACAAAGGCCCAGGGCATTTTGCCAGGCTACTGGGACCACCGATGACCATAGCAGTCTGGACCCAGGTGACAGGGGGGCAGGTGACAGGCTGCAAGCTGCTTTCCACAGGCTGCCTGGGCTCCAGCAGTTCCTGCGGCCCCCAACACTGAGCCGAAGTAGAGGGCTAGCAGTGTGGCGTGGGTGGGCATTCAGTAGAAGGCAGGGAAGGGCTTTGTTCTGGTGAGGGGCAGGCTCTGGAGCTTGCCCTGGAGGGCGCAGGGGCAGGGCAGCCGTCGGGACTGGTTTGGGTGCCAAGGCAAGGGGACACCCAGCTGAGTGAGGGAAGTGGCTGGGGGATCCCGACTCCATGGTAACTGGAATTGATTCTTCCGTCAGCTGTCGTGCTCCATGAAAATGTATGGGGCAGTGCAAGCTGGGAATCTGAGGACAAGCAGGTGCTGCGCCCTCGGTCCAGTGTCCCCACCTGCTGCAGGCTCTCCACGTGCCCACGGGTGGACAGTAGCTCCCTCTCAGCTGCTTCATGCCACCAGACTTTCTGAAGAGTGTTGCTGGGTGTTTTGGAGGGCTTATCTGCTGCCATCAGCCACTTCTCCTCCATCCACAGCATCAGCTCCACCACGCCCTGCTTCCATTCCTGCCCAAGAACCAGAAAAGGGTTGGTCTCATAGCCCTGGGAGCAAGGCCTGGTTCAAGGACCTACCTCTAGAGAGAGGGGTTTCAGGGAACCCCATGGTGAAAAGCAGGACCCAGAGCCAATTCTGGAGTGCAAGGGAGGTGGAGCTTGAGGTTACTGCTCCCCAAGTGGGGACAGGGACACTGCCCAGAGAGGAGGAGCACCTGTCTGGTCCCCACTCCTCCGGCCACTTCAGGTCAGATAAGCTCTGAATGGGCTGCAGCTCTGGGAGGCCCGTGGTCTGGCCTGGCCTAGAGTGCTCTGGGGACTGAACAAATACTGGCAGAACTGAGGTTTACAGCTGCTGCTCTTGACCCATGCAAGACCCCAACGTGTGCTGGCAACGCAGGAAGGGAAGTAACGAGGTGAGGGGGTAGAGGGTTAGTAGTCAGGAGGCCTGCGCTTTAGGCCTAACAGAGCCTCTGAGAGCCCCGTGGCCACGGCTCCATTTTCCTCACCAGGAAATACCTCAGCCACAGCGCCCATCTCTCGGGCGATGCTTCGAGGGTGGAGGACAAGATGCGTGGGAAAGTACTCTGGAGGCCGTGAAGTACCCACGTCCTGCACTGTGTTGGTGCAGAGGTGAACTCACAGGAACCGCTCCGGGGAGACCTCCGCACCCTGGGAGCCCCTCACCTGGAGCTGGAGGGAAGCCAGAAGCTGCCCTCTCCTCTGCCCGCTCCTCTCCTGGACTCTGGTCCACTGTGCCTGTATGCTTTGCAGCTGCTCTCTGACCCTGCAGGATGAGGGAGGGGAGGGCTCCTCTTTGTTCCGAGGCCCACCCAGCCCAGGGTGCGCCCCTCTGCCCTCCCATTGTCCCCTCTCTCCCAGCTCAGGACAGCAGTCTATGCAGGTGGAGAAAGGAAGGGTGGAGGGCCAGGCTCACCTGTGCTTGGTAGGGTGTCGGCTCCGAACCAGTGTCTCCCCTTGTACCTGCAGAGCCTCCACCCGAGGGCCCAGGGGGCCCAGGAGCCACTCAAAGGCCCTGTGCTGCTGCAGCAGGCTCTGGACCTCCCTCATGTCCTCCTGGGGTGCAGAGAATCGAGGTCATGTCTGGGAGGATGGGGTCGGCACCACCTCACCCACCATGGCCCCAGGGGCTTCTGGCCCAGCCTGGCTTCTGGACCCAAGGAGATGAGCTCCCTCTAGTGATGGGGGAGGGACATCCCACTTCCACATCCCTGGCTCCCTACCCCCAGGTTGTCCAGGCGCAGGAAGGCCTCGTGGTTGGCACAGGTGGCAGTGAAAGCATCCACTTCTTGGCCAAACCTGTGCAGCTGCAGCCCGTCCTGCAGCCACTGCTGTCTCTGTTCCCACATGGCCTCCAGCTCTCGGCCGTGCTGGCCCAGCAGCCGCATAGTACTGCCCACCTCTTGACAGGCTGCCACAGACTGGCCCTGAGCCTCCAGGTGTCGCAGTCTGCCAGGGACAACAGAGGGTCAGACCATGGAGTTCTGATGTGAGGGTAACGGGCAGGAGGCGTCGGCAGATAGCCAGTGAGTTGGTTCACCTGTTCCATGGGATAGCTGTGCCCTGGCCCACGAATGAGACAGAATACACAGACCCAACACAGTGCTCAGGACCCGATAGTTCCATGCTCCCTGCCACGCCACACCCCCGCTCCCACTGGCCACCCTCTAACCGTGGACGGCTGGTGGCCAATGCCCAGGCAAGAGGACATGCTGGGCAGCACAGCTGAACAGAGATGATTGCTCAAACCACACGCACACCTGCCTCTGGGGCCACTGCAAGCCCATGTGGATCTTTGAACCAGCAGGACAGGTGGCCCCTCAGCTGGGGGCAGCCCATGCAGCTTGGGAATGGGGGACACTGTTGTACAATTAGAAAAAAAGCCATGGCTTCCCCTGAGCTGCTGCAGCCCTGACCCAGCAGTGGAGCGTAGGGAGCAGAGGGAAGATGTTTCTCAGGGTCACTCGGCACCTGCCATGCTCCCGCAGGCAGGCCACAGCCTGAGCACTGCACACAGTGGCTGTGCCTGACTGCTGGGCCACCACATCATCCCTGCGGGAGGAGAGGCACCCCCATACTGAGGAGGTGGGTATTATAGTCCCACGGATGAATCCTGAGCCATTTAACTCCTGGGGCCATAGGATGTGCACCACCCAGAATGCAGGGGAGGCTGGGCTGCTCTGACAGGGAGGTGTCCATCAGCTGACCCAGAGGGACACAGTAGGGCCTGGACTGGATAGAGCCTCCTGGGCAGCTCAATGTCTCAGGCCCTCCCTGAAGTGTACAGGCTGCCCGACCCAGGCTCGCCTGTAAATGAACCTCAAGTACCATGCCAGACACCAGCCTGGGCCACTTCCTTGGGAACCACGCCGCTTCCTGCCCTCCCATTCTGGGCCCCAGCCCCTCAGGCCTCACCCAACCTGAAGCGCCCCCTGCCTGGCCTCATGTCCTGACCTCTCCTGCCACAGGCGGATCTCCTCCTGCAAGTTTCCATGTTCCCTCAGCAGCCGCTGGGCTGAGGCCACGTCCACCAGCTCCTCCTCGCCGCACAGCCGAGCCTGGACACCCTCCACCCACAGCAGCAGCCGCCGGCTCTCCTGCAGGAAGCTCTGCCGCATTCGAGCCTCAGCCCGGGCCCTGGCCTGTTGGGCCACCTGCCCCTGCGCTTGCTTCAGTAGCCCCCGCAGCGCCTCCACCTGTTCCTGCAGGGGCCAGCTCTCTGCAGAGCCTGACTCCTCCGCCCTGAGAGACAGAGCCACTGCACAGTCAGTGCCCTGCCCTGGGCCCAGTCCTGTGTCCTTTTCCCAGGCTTGTGTCCCTCAGGAAAGTGGTGACAACTCTGAGTGCCCAGCCCACCCCAACCTAGGGACAGCTCGGATTCCTAGCTATTCCTTTCCCAGAGCACTTTCTCATGTTGACTGTCCCCCACCTCTGCCCGGGGGGTTCTAACAGTACATCCTGGCCATCTCCTCCTCGCCCAACTCTGTCCCTTTCCTCACTGCAGCATCCCACTCGGGCCTTCCCTCTGCCTCCACTGTCCCCCAAGGCACTGGTCGTACTTTATGGCCACGCTTTGGAGGTAGTGGATCTCCCTCTCCAGCACCAGGACCTTCTGCTGGGTCAGCTGTAGGGCACGGTGGCTGTCCTCGGAGCTCGCTGGCTCCGGGGCCTCTAGCTGGAGGATCACGTCTTGCAGCCGGGCCTGCGTGGGTCCACACTCCCGCAGGAAACCGCACACTGCTGTGCTGCGTGCCAGACATAGGCCCTTCTCCTCCTTCAGGGCCTCCAGCTGCCCCCACCTGGGCAGAGGGCACCCAGATGTCTCTGTCACACAGAGCCTTCTGGTCCATCCCGGAGCCTTGGCCAGAGCTTTATGTGACAGAAGCTGACAGACTGGCCGTCCCCTGCGCTCTCCCCTTGTCTCTGACACTGTCCACACTACTCGGCATCACTGGGGGTACCAGGCCCGGCCCTGCCCCCCTCCCACGCTCACCTCTGGCTCAGGTCTTCTTGCTGTCGCTGGATTTTTTTAGAGTCGCCAGGACATCTCTGTTTTAGTTGCTCGGCAGAGCTGTTGATCTCAGCCCAGCGACCCTTTCGGGTGGCCAGAGCAGTGAGGAAGTTCTGGGGAGAAGGAGGACCCAGACTTCTGGTTTTTTTTTTTCTCTCTTCTCACACCCCCTCGGGACTAGGAAGGACTCAGAAGCGCTCTGTGATGGAGATGCTAATGCGCCTGCCTCTGAACGACAGGCCTCTGAGTCCTTAGTCCTCAGGGTCCAGCCAGCGCCCCTACTCCCCTCCCAGACAGGACCACAGTTAACGTGGGCTCTGGGGCCAGCAGTGAATAATGCAGGCAGGAGCAAGGTGATGCGGGCTGAGCGCCCCAGATCTCTCTTGGCTCTGAGGGGCTGTACCTCATATTTGGGCTGTGTGACCTCCAAGTTGTAGGCTTGGGGCTGCAGTGTTCTGAGCAGCACTGTCTGCTCCTCCAGCCAGGACTGGAGCTCCCCACAGGAGCTGTAGAAGCCAAACAGGGCCACCGCCTCC
This sequence comes from Glis glis, assembly GCA_004027185.1. Lineage (NCBI taxonomy): Eukaryota > Metazoa > Chordata > Mammalia > Rodentia > Gliridae > Glis > Glis glis. Next base: position 7,059 of record PVJS01006227.1, on the reverse strand, counting down.
TCCAACCGGGCTCTGCGGAGCTGAGGAGAGGCAGGCCCAGGACTGGGCTGAGGGTCAGTGTCCCCCCAGGGTGCTCAGAGCAGGTCCAGAGAGTGCTCCTCCCCACCCCAGCCTACCAGCATTTGCCACGGCCAGGGCCAGAGGGCGTCACTGCCCCACTGCTGGGCGCTATGTCCTGTCAGAGGCCTTGTGGCGCCCCACAGTGGGGAGAGGGGAGAGGTGAAGATCAACACGGACTCTCAGGTGAAACCCAGCTTTCCCGGGGCCTCGGCTCTGCCCGGGTGGCCCCACGAGCCTCTCCAGGCTCTCCTCCAGCCACTTCTCCCTGGCCTCTGTGCTCCAGGCACTCAGGCCTTGGCCTCCTCCAGCAGGCCTCCTTCTGGCCTTTGCCCAAGTCCTGGCCTGCTTCCCAGGGTGGCCTGCCCTCTGCTTCTCCTTGTTCGGGCTTCAGCTCTAATGTCCTTTACTCTGAGTGGCCTTCCCTGACCCCCAGGCTGACCTGGGCTCCCCTCTCATGTGCTCCTATCACACCAATCTAAAGATTTGTTGACACTTGCTCAGTTATGACATAGCTCCTTGAGGGCAAGGACATGCCAGTCACCATTCTGTCTCCTGAGATGGAGACACAGGGTCCGGTCCAGGGTAGGGGCTACATGAATATTTCTTAAACAAGGAGTGTTACCTTTGCCAGGGCCTGCAGGCCCTCATAGTCCTGGCTTAAGCGCTCCTGTGTCTGGAGTATGATGTTGGGGTCAAAGTCAAGGTCAAACTCAGCATGGAGAGCCACACTTGGGCCTTCCCCTGGAGGGCTCTGGGCAGAGACCACCTGTACAGACAGAGCAACACGTTCAGATGGGGCTTTGACCGGGCAGCAGAAGTCTTGGCAGGGTGGGGGCTGGTTGTACCTGGGGCTCCTGCTCCATGCCATGGCTGATGGGCACCTTGGCCTGGCAGACCCCCAAGTCCTTCAGCTCCCGGGTGTCCAGGGCCTCTCTTGGGAGCCAGGCGAAGCAGGCTGCTGTGGGAGAACAGGCTGTGAGGGCTGCTCAGGCCCACCCCTCTTCTCCACCCAGGACTTGCTGTGGGGACGGACGGAGGTTATTTACTGTTTAGTGCTTCTCTGTGCCCAGCTCTATGCGAGGAGCCTTGGACTTTCCTATCCAAGCCTCCCAGCACTGCAAGGCTCACAGACTCAGAGCAGGTAGGACACTGTACTGGGCTGTCCAAAGGCATGCAGAGCATGTGTCGTGTGAAATGAGTTCTACAGGTATCCAGGGGGAACAAGGCTGGAATGGTCTGGGGTGTTGGGAAAGGTTTCAAGGACAAGGCAGACCAGGAGGAGGGAGGGAAATGGAAGGCACTGGGGAACGAAGTTGACCAAATTATGTTATGTGCATGTACAAGTATGCAACAATGAATCCCACTAGTATGTATAATTATAATGCACCAAAATCAAAGAAAAAGAATGAGGAGAAGGAGGAAGAGGAAGAGGAGGAAGAAGAGGAAGAATAGGAAAGGACAAAGCAGGGCCCGCAGGCGTAGCATTTGCAGAGGGGGAGGCAAGGTGGCTGTGGCGGCAGAAGCTGGGCAGAGAGGGGCAGAGAAGCACAGGTTGGCACCCCTCTTCAGGGATAGATGAGCACCCCGTCTGCACCCCTGTGCCTCTGTCCTTGGGCAAGGGTCAACAGCAGTAGCAGCATTTACCTAGGCTGCTCAGGATTGGGTTGAAGAGAACAAAGAAAAGGAACAGAAAGTAGGGAGAAATAGGAGGGGGAAGAAGGAGACTCAGAGAATTTCAAGCTACACGAGACCTCCGTGACCATCTCATCTAAACTCTGCTGGTATGAAATCACCTTTCCATGGCTGTCTAGTGGGAGATTCACTCTCCCGAGCAGCCCAGGACTACCTCTGGGTAGCTCCAAGTCTCTCTTTCTGCTGAGCCCAAATTGATCTTCCCTTAATTTCTTCCCTTCAGTTCTTGGATTTTCCAGACAGAACATGTTTAGCCCCTTCATTGGTGACAACCTCTTAAGGCTCCCACATGGGGTCTTGACTTGGTACCTCTGGAGGCAAAGTGCATCCGGACCTGGTTGCCTGGCACTGTTAGGACTTGGGTCCCATCCTGGGGTCTCCCAGTTGTGTCTCCATCAATTCTGCTCCAGCATTCTGAGGGCTCCTCCTGTGTGGAGGGGCAAAGGCTCTGCCTAGGTGACTAAGTGGCTCTATCCCCCAGCAGAGGGGGCAGCTCTCACCCCCACCCAGCATCAGGCAAAGCAAAGGTCTGAAAATGCCAGGGCCAGGCCTCACCCCCCTGTCATTGCCAGCGGGGTGACTGGGCAGTAGAGGATGCAAAAAAGGGACAAGGAAGCTCCTGTTCATTCATTTAAATAATTACCAAGCTGGAATAGCAGGACACACAGAATAGGAAGAAGCCAATATTATCATCCTATACCTAAAGAATTGGACGTTAATATAATGTAAGCACAGCCGGGCGTGGTGGCGCACGCTTGTAATCCCAGTACTTGGGAGGCGGAGACCGGAGGATCCGGGTTCACAGCCAGCCTCAGCTACTTAGTGAGGCCCTCTGCAACTTAGTGAGATCTGGTTTCAAAATAAAGTATAAAAAAAATAGGGCCGGGAGTGTAGCTCGGAGGTAGAATGCCCCTGGGTTCAATCCCTGGTAACACACACACACACACACACACACACACACACACACACACAAATGTAAGTGCTAGGGGTGAAACATCACAGAAACAGTGTGGGGTGGGGTAGGAAGTCAGGGGGCCTCTCTGTCAGGGATTAGCACATGTTCTTAGGCAGTAATCTGGCCCCTCTGAGCCTTGGTTACCTCGTCTGTAAATTGAGGGTGTTGGACCAGACAATGGCTAACATACTGTAGATTTTTTTTTTTTTTGCGGTACCAGGGATTGAACCCAGGGGCATTCTACCTCCGAGATACACCCCCGGCCCTATTTTTTATACTTTATTTTGAAACCGGGTCTCATGAAGTTGCGGAGGGACTCACTAAGTAGCTGAGGCTGGCCGCGAACCTGGATCCTCTGGTCTCCGCCTCCCAAGTACTGAGATTACAAGCATGCGCCACCACGCCTGGCTCTGTAGATATTTTTTAAAAATCATTAATTACATGGTCCTGGGGATAAACACAAAGGAACAGGGAGCGGTGGGCCCTCAGACCTGGGCGTGTAAAGTGCCAGATAGCTGGACAGTGCAGGCTAGGACCAGAACCTGGGGTCCCATCTCCAGCCAGCTACCAACTACGTGGCCAGGCTGCCTCGGGAGAGCTGCGGCTGGAAGGGTGCGTGGGGCAGGGCTGGGCAGGTGGGGGTCCTGTCCATGAGCTTCCTTAGGGTGAGAGTAGAGGCGTGAAGCGTGAGCACAGGGTCTGGGGCCTCGATGGCTGCGTCTTGAGCTATGTGCATTACTTGAAAGGGGGCGGCACCCAACTGCCCACCACACTGTGCTTTTGGAAACTAGGGGCTCAATGAACGAGGGAGGGGTTTCAGAAAGCAGTCTGGTACAGCGATTAGACCACTCAAGACCCACAAGGGCCATCGGCGAGAGTAAAAAAGGGGTTAAGGGTCACTTTGGGACTGGCTGTGAAAATAAAGGGTGCGTTCCTGGAGGAACCACTTAATGCTCCGGGACTGTGCTGGGCAAAGTGAGCCAAGCCCAGCTGCACTTGGATGACCTCGATTCACGTGGGCAGGCAGGAGTCTACTTTAGGGTCGGGCCAGCAGGTGAGATGTCACTAAGGAGTGGTGGGGGCACTCCCACGTCCACATTGGAACCCTGGAAGACCAGGGTTCCCGTGGCAAGACCACATGGACCCTCTCATTTTCGCCCTCTAGGAGGCCCAGAGGTGGTGGAGTATGGGACACAAGCGCGGAGCGGAGGCCACACTTTTGGTCTTGGAGGCATATGTGGGTCTAAGCCCCTCCTGGTCCCAGTGCGCACCGTGAGCGACTCCCGCTTCGTGGCCGCCCGCGCCAGCTCCTCCAGCCGCCGCAGCTCGGCCGCGAAGGCGCGTGTGGCGCGCTCCAGCCGCAGGTGGCGCAACAGCAGGGCCTCGGCGGCGGCCTGGTCCTGTCCACAGAACGTGCTCTCCAGCTGCAGCCGCCGCTCCCGCAGCCACGAGGCCACCTCCTCCGCGTCCGCGAAGTACTGCGGGGCACAGGGGCGGGGCTGAGCGCGGCAGGTGCCTGGACGCCCCGCCCTGCAGCCACGCCCCTCCTCCTGCTGCCACACACCTGTCCGTGTTGCAGGGCTGTCTGCAGCTGCACACACCGCTTGGCCGCCCGAGTCCAGAGCAGCTGCCAGGCTCTCTGTACAGCCTCCGCTCGCTCCCGGGGATCGGGCTCCATCGGTGGCTCGTGGGCGCTGAGGTCGCACCCCCTCTGCACGAGGTCCGCACATACAGCCTGATGACGGCGGAGCTCCCCTTCCAAGGCCTAGCAGAGAGGTGGGGGGTTTGGTGAAGAGAAGGAAAGAGGAAGGGGCTGGGTCCTTACTGGCGAGGAGGTGGGGACCCGCAGGGCACGAGGGAACGGGCACCTTGTGTTTCTGCAGGGCGCCTGCGATCTGGCTAAGGTCGGGGCCCAGGGCCACGTTCTCCACCAGTTGTCTGCGTTCCCTCAGCCAGGCCTCCTCCTCCTCACAGTTGTGCAGGAGCTCTGCCCGCTGCAGGGTCTGCTCCAGCAGGGTCCGCCTGGGGGACAGCATGGGCCATAGAGGGACATGGGGAATCCAGAGGCACAGAGAGAGGAACCCTCTTGGACCAGACACTCCCCTTGACAGGATTTTTCCCTGAATGACTTAACAGGTGAGATACAGGCTTTGGGACTGAGGGTCAGTTTAGAGGAAGTTGCCAGGTCAGCAGCATTTTAGCCTGGGCAGGAGATAATTTGGGTTACGGAAAAGTTCTGGATTAGGTTGAAGAGTTGGGGTGGGCTCTTACCTGGCCCTGACAAGAGACACTAGGCTCTGGTAGAGCTGGGCCAGAGCCTCCGCCTTGGCCTGCAGCATCTCCACACTGCTGCCCGGGGTGGAGTCCAGCTCTGCCGTCTGGTGGGTAAGATGACTCACGTGGGCCCCGTGGGCAGAGACCCGGGCCTCCAGCAGGTCATGCCTCTGCAGCAGCTCCACTACTTCTGCCAGCTGCTGCCCACAGTCCACAGAGCTGGCCAGCACCTGGTCAGAGATGAGTGGTCATCGCGGTCCTGAGGTGCACCCGTGAGCACCAGTGCTGAGGGAGGCATCTCCTTGTGCTGTGTTCCCTAGAGGCTGGCTGGTCCATTGCCCACCTGCAGCTCTTCGAGCTGGATGGAGGCAGCCTCTAGCTCCTGCAGCAGGCTCAGCACAGCCTGCATGCCTGCCATCTGCTTTCTGTGCTCCCAGAGACGCTGAAGGAGCCTCTGCCAGCGCTGGGTGATACCTTCCTGCCTGGAGGACATAAGAATAAAGAGTAATCTCCAGCAGGCCGGGCAGGGAAGCTACCTCAGGGTTTCCGGCTAGCGTGGGGCATGGCTGCCCTGGAGGAGTCGGACCTCTGGGGCTGGGGCAGGGTCTGGATGTGAGCATCCTGGCATGGGGAGGTTGAGGCAGTATGTCTTGTTCTGGTCACAGGCAGAGAAACCAAAGGAGAGTCTGGAAGGTTCAGGCCTTCTGGGGCCTCTACCCTCCTTCCCACACTCCATCTCAGTTGAGGATAATTCTATACTTCCAGACTTAAAAGCTTGATAACTCAAGTTTCTCACACCGCATCTGATCTGTTTGCAAATCCTCTTGGCACTACCTTCAAAATATATTTAGAATCACAACACCTTTTCTTTTTTGTGTGTATAGTACTAGGGATTGAACCCAGGGGTTCTCTACCACTGTGCTATACCCCCAGCCCTTTTTATTTTGAGGTAGGGTCTCCCTAAATTGTCCATGTTGGCCTTGAACTTGTGATCCTCCTGCCTCAGCCTCCTGAGTAGATGGGATTACAGGCGTGTGTCACCACACCCAGCACACTGCTTCTCAATCGCCTCCACTGCTCCCTAGCTGGGTCACTGCAATAGCTCCAAAGCTGGTCTCTCTGCTGCCGCCGCTGTCCCTTCAACCTATTCCCAACATGGCATCTAGCTGGCTATGGTAAGACAAAACTCAGTGTGCCACTCCTCTGCTCAGGCCTTCCAATGGTGTCCCATCTTTCTCTTAGTAAAAACCAAGTTTTTACTGTACCTTAGCCTGACTTCTGCCCCTATTCTTTTCCCTGAACCGCCCCAGCCTCACCCGGTGTGACTTGCTCCCTTTGACCACCCCTGAGCTCCATGTTATTTTTCAGACTTGCCAGGCATGCCCCCACCTTGGGATGCTGCACTTGTCTAGTCCTCTGCCCCCATATCTGCATGGCCAGGACCCCTTACTCCTTTCTGGCTTTTACTCAAAAGTCATCTTCCAGTAATTCTCCTCTGGGCACCCAATCCACACCCCCTCTTACCTTGGCCCCTCATTTCCCCCTATCCTGCTTAATTAATTAATTTGGTGCTGGGGATCTAACATGCTAATCACATGCTCTACCACTGAGCTATATCCCTAGCCCCTATTTTTTTTTTTTTTTCGGTACCGGGGATTGAACCCAGGGGCGTTCCACCTCCGTGCTATGCCCCCGGCCCTATTTTTTATGCTTTATTTTGAAACCGGGTTTCACGAAGTTGCGGAGGGCCTCACTAAGGAAAGAGAGAGAGAGAGAGAGAGAGAGAGAGAGAGAGAGACAGGGAGAGAGAGAGAGCTGAGGCTGGCCGCGAACCCAGATCCTCCGGTCTCCGCCTCCCACAGTACTGGGATTACAAGCGTGCGCCACCACGCCCGGCCCCCTAGCCCCTATTTTTAAAATCACCATCTCACATACTTTACATTTTTCTTATTTATCTGTTTTCCTTAATAGTGTGTAAGTTTACTGAGGGGAAGGATTTTTTTTTCTTTTTTCTTTTTTTTTTTTTTGCGGTACTGGGGATTGAACGCGGGGGCGTTCTACCTCTGCGCTACGCCCCC
>PVJS01006226.1:0-60830 GCA_004027185.1 Glis glis | reverse complement strand
TATCACTTAGCATAATGTTCTCTAGTTCTCTCCATTTCCCTGCAAATGATGTGATTTTGTTCTTCTTTGTGGCTGCGTAAAATTCCATTGTGTACATATCCCATAGTTTTGTGATCCATTCATCTGTTGATGGACACCTTGGCTGGTTCCAAAGTTTGGCAATTGTGAATTGTGCAGCTATAAACATTAGATATGCATGCATTAGTTAGAAGTGGTATTGTTGGGTCATATGGTAGGTTTATTCCCATTCTTCTGAGGATCCTCCACACTGTTTTCCAAAGCGGTTGCACTAATTTGCAATTCCACCAACAGTGTAGTAAAGTTCCTACTTCTCCACATCCTCGCCAGCATTTATTGTTGTTTGTGATTTTAATGATTGCCATCTAATTGGGGTTAGGTGAAATCTCAGGGTAGTTTTGATTTGCATCTCTCTGATTGCTAATGATGTTGAACATTTTTTCGTACATTTATTGGCCATTTGTATTTCTTCTTCTGTGAAGTGTCTATTTAGTTCACTTGCCCATTTTTTGATTGGGTTATTTGTTTTTTTAGTGGTGACTCTTTTAAGTTCTCTGTATATTCTAGATATGAGTCCTCTATCAGAGGAGTAGCTGGCAAAAATCTTCTCCCATTCTGTCGACTCTCTGTTGAGGTTCTTGATTGTTTCCTTTGCTGCACAAAAACTCTTTAGTTTAATGCAATCCCACATATTAATCCTCATTTTAGTTTCCTGTGCCTTTGGGGTCTTGTTGAGGAAGTCTTTACCTGTGCCTATGTGTTGAAGTGTTGGGCCTATGCCCTCTTCGAGTAGCTGCAAAGTCTCTGGTCTGATTTCTAGGTCTTTCATCCATCTGAAGTTGACTCTAGTGCAGGGTGAGAAAGTGGGGTTTATTTCTATTTTTCTGCATATGGTTAGCCAATTTTGCCAGCACCATTTGTTGAAGAGGCTATCCTTTTTCCATTGGGTGTTTTTAGCCCTTTTGTCAAAAATCAATTGACTGTAGGTGTGTGGGTTTGTTTCAGAGTCTTCTATTCTACTCCATTGATCTATGTGTCTCCTTTTGTGCCAATACCATGCTGTTTTTATTACTATGGCTTTGTAGTATAGTTTGAAGTCAGGTATTGTGATGCCTCCTGCATGGTTCTTGTTTCTGAGAACTACTTTGGCTATTCTGGGTTTTTTGTTGTTCCAAATGAATTTAAGGACAGATTTTTCTATGTCAGTGAAGAATGACTTTGGTAATTTAATGGGTATTGCATTGAATCTGTAGAGCACTTTTGGGAGAATGGCCATTTTGATGATATTTATTCTGCCTACCCAAGAGCATGGGAGATCTTTCCATCTTCTGGGTATTTTCAAATGATCTGCTTTCAAGCTTACTGGTTCTTTCCTTCACTTGATTGAATCTACTGTTGAAACTATAAAATTTTTCATTTCACTTACTTTGTTCTACAGATCCAGAATTTCTGTTTGGTTACTTTATACAGTGATTATATTTTTGTTGAATTTGTAGTTTTGTTCATGATTTGTTTTACTGATTTTAATCATTTGTTCTCTTATAGTTTGCTGAACTTCTTTAAGACAATTATTTTGAATTCTATTCCATGTAGTTCATAGATTTCCATTCCTTTAGGGTTAGTTACTAGTACATTATTTTCTTCTTTGGGTGGTATCATATTTCCTGATATTTATGATTCTGGTGGCCTTGGGTTGGTGTCTGTGCTCTTGAAGAAGTAAGCTTCTCTTCTGGTCTTCACAGACTATCTCCAGGAGGAAGCCCTTCAGTGGTCAACCTGTCCAGATATTCTGAGGGGCCATCAGGCTTGCTGCAAGAGTTCTCAGGTCGCATGGTCTGCTTCCTGTTTATACAGGCAAGTAAGTCTAGTATCTGGTCTGCAGAGACTGACCTGGAACCTGGGCCTTCTGGAGAAGCCCTAGACCCTATGACCACTGTGGAGGGACTAGAGGTTGGGTCTAACTGAATGAGCCTAGAGTCTTGGTCCAGAGGGGCGGACCTAAATCTGATTACATAGGGGCCTTACTAGAGTAGCCTCAGGCTGAGTCCATGGGTCCAGCCCAGTGATGACAAAGACCTGGAGCCTGGATATACAGTGATGGTCCTGGTCCTGAGGGATTCAGCCTAGCACTGAGGTTCACAGGAGTAGGCCTGATGGTTGGTAATATGAGGGAAGAACTGGACCCTGAGTCTTCAAGGATGGTCTTGGTTCCTGGTTACATGAGGACTATCTTAGATCCTGGATATGCTGAACCTTGTGGTCCTAAGCACTGAGGCAGTCTTGAAACTTGGGTCTATCGGTGCCAGTCTAGATCTATGGAAAACTATAACTAAATTACTATAGGCAATGAATGAGTCAAAAATAATGATTTTTTTAAAAAATTGTGTATTCAAAGACCCAGAAAATTTAGCTCCTTCATATATTTGTTTTTGGAAAAGTTACTTGAGGATGTATTGAAGCCAAATTGGGTTTAAACAAAGAAAGTCTGCCTAGTCTTAAATAAAGGTATAAATAAAGAGAATAATTTCAGCTAAAAGAAATGGTGAAATTAAAACAAAAATTAATGGAAATCAGTTCTAAACCAACAGCAGTATGTCAGGCCTAGAAAACAACTAGTCCAGATCAGAACCAGCGGCCAGTAGGCACCCCAAATCCCTATAGTACATTGATTCCAAAGTTGGAATGAAATATGTGAATACATAGAAAGCATTATGAATGTGTTGAAGATGCATATATTTGTTTTCTTTGCAAAAACAAAAGTTGTTTAGAAACTGTTAAAAGACAGAATTTTAAAAGTTAACATCGAAGTAATGGTACAAATTGAAATGTGGAACAAATTTGTGCAATTAATGAATAGTAGGAAAAAGCAATCCATTTGACCTGGCTGGTAAGAGCATGTCAATTCAAATGGCTGAGAGACTGTAGCACTGAAGTTATTGAGAACTACAGTCATTCTGCAGAAAAACACTATTTATAAAGCTGTAATGTAAATGCTCTTTATTGACTTCAAACCTTTAGAATCGACTGAGAGACAAAGCAATAAAGTGAAATATGGTTACAAACAGAAGGTTAACGTCAGTGAAAGTTAATGTTCAGCAGCAGAGTCTGGGAGATGGAAAGTGGGCAGTGTGAAGAGGCTGTGCTGGCCTTCAGAGCTCCATTATGTACGTGGTGAATAAACAGACCAGGCTGAGAGTTAACGGTACAGAACCAGAGTGTCTATTTGTTTTACCTTGTGCATGCATTACTTGGATGAAAAGGAGAAACACAAAGTGGAATGCATCATACATAATTTGCTAGAGTCAATCACTTTGACACCTATCCAGACTAAGTCTCTGCCACTCATCACAAACGTGAATGAAAAGACAGTAAAGAAGGAGAGCAACAGAGTCCCATGATGACTCTCATTCACCTTCTCCTCTACCAGCACAATTGCTCTTCCCTGCTCTTTACAGATATTTTTTTATGCTACTTCTTTGCTTTTTCCCTAGATGTTGAGATGCATGCTTTCTGAAGCCTGTGCGTCAAGAGGAGTGCTGACTACGAGGTACAGATCTAAATCTACTTAGATGTGTTTACATGGTGTGGTGAATTTCCATTCTGCAAATCTCCCTGCTCCCCTGCACCACAGCCCTTAAACCCCCCACTGTACCTCTGCATGGCTTAGCATTCATCCTTCAGAGGTCTCCGGATGAGTTACATGGTTTGGGGGTGTCTGACCCCGCTAAACTGGCAGTGTGTCCATGTAGCTGACTGAGTTCACCTAATTAGGGTTTTATTTGTTTGAGTTGTATGTGAATATACCAAATTACATTATAAGTTCATAGTCCTGTTTCTGATTTATTCCTTCTTTGTTCTTCAAGGCTTCGTACATCTAAGCAATTAACCTCTCAAAGAGCTGGAGAACACATAATTATCCTCATTTGTCTAAACGTCGCCAAGATGGCCGCCTTTCAATTAACCTTCTGGGGATGGAAGAAAGTTGGAGTGATATAGTGATCATTTTTAACCTTACTGTATGCTTTTTTAATGTAATTTAATTGAAATAGCCAGATGATAAAATAGTCAGATAGTGTTTCCACAGGTAAAAGGATCAAGGGGGTTTTGAGGGAGAAATGACTGTGAAGAGTTGACAGAACTCATAGAATAGATGATGCATTGTATGAGAGAGAACTTAGGCTCAGAAATACATGGGACTGCATCCATGAACCTCAGAGCCAAAGCCCAATGCCGCGCCAGAACCAGATGGCAGTGTACACATATGCTCTAGACTTTCGTTATCTCCAGCAGACTGTGGGAGATGGAAGAATACATGATATTGCTCTAAGCAGGAACATTAATGAAGGAGAAAGAAGCTAGTTGTTATTGACTACCTCGTGTCTACCAGCATTCTGAAAGGCACTTCAGGTCTAGGATTCCACATGACATATTTTAGTTACATATAAATATACAAAATAGGATCCCCTTAGTATCCTCAAACGGACAAGGAGAACAAAATAGGGCACGCTGATGAGGAGTTATTATGTACCCACATTATTATATTAAGCAAACATAGCTGAGCAATGGCTCAAAGTTACAGTGTTTTGACTCATCTGCAGAGTTGTTTCATGAAATAAGATCAATTCCCTAATATGGCTATCTACCATAGTGTGCCTTATAGGTCTTTTCCTTATATGTTCTCTGGCTGTGTGTTTATCTTTTAATTCTGGTATGTACAAACCTATCACATACTAATCGATGATGACTCAGATTGTGTTCAGTTCTGAGTAATTCCCTTTAAGAGGAATACTAATAAACTTGCATATTTCTAGTAACCATGCTATAAAAGAATTCATGAAAGAACTTTATTTGTTGAGCCTGAAAACATATTACTTGGTACAGATAAGGCAGTTCTTTTGAAAGAGATAAAGGACTGTCATGTAAAAGGGAAAGAAAACTTATTCAGAGGAAATGGTAAAATCAGGAGGCAGGATTTCCAAGATGATAGAAATTGCAAATTTAAGTTTCACTTGAAATCAACTATCGTGATGTGCCATGATAGAATGGGCCTCGTGTTTTAAGGCACTGTTATGTATAGTGTGTTCCTGCTCTGGTGAATATTTGAAGTGGGTGCTAAATGGACATTTGTGCAAGAAATACTGAGAAATGTTTCCTATGCAACATGGCTACACTGAAGAGTGTCTCTAGCTCTTTCGGACTCTTAAGTTATACATCTATGCCTTGCAACCTTTGCACATACACAAAGTCAATGATTTTACATGGAGGAAGTATCATGTTCTCTTTTTTCCCCAAATATATTTTTATATTCCCTTGGCAATCCCTGAGCTATAAGGGGGTACGTTTGGGCACAGAAGCACCATGAATAATAGGAAGAAACTTTCCCCTGATGTTAATAGTACTTCTATATGTGCAGGATCTCTCTGTTTAGGATGCAAGTTGGGGTGGAAAAATAATCTTCATTATTACTTTATACTCAGCTCTGAACAAAGGGTTTCTATATTAGCTAAACAACTGAAAGCAGCCAAAGTAGGTATGCAGGTAGAACACACCTGGATCTGTCTTACCCTAGTAGTGTTATTGGAAATAAGTGATTTACTCAGACAATGGCAATAGCAAAAGTCAGAGAAGGTGGATATATTTTTTCGCTGCTTTAAAAAGAGTGAAAATTCATTAATTTGAGGATGGCACGAAGCTGGGAAATTTCTCACTGAATCAGAATAAAGTGGTTGCAGATAGCTCTAAAAATTAGCTACAAATAGTAACACCTTTTCTTTACACATGCATTATGGCTACCAATATCATCAGGTATAAAAGAAGGATGAAAAGGGTTTAATGCTTTAACACATGATTTAAAAAAAAGAGCCTCATTTCATTTTGACATATTTAAATGGAATGGCCATCGGTCAGTTCCTTGACTCAAGTTTTTTATTTTTAGCCTCACGGGTCATATAGTTTCACCTTCCTTAAAATAGCAAAGGCAGGTATTTAATAAATTTAAAGGGAATCTCACCAGTTGTCACTTGCCTTCTCTGGAGTTTTCTGACAAGCTGTGCTCTAACCTCCTGTAGTGATATTCATCAATAATGCACAGTGGATAACCTGGAGTCTCCACCTACATTTGTGGAACACCTTTTACTCGCCTAATGGAAACAGGTCAGCATCCAGCGTGGTTTGCGATAAAAGATTAAGCCTGTCAAGCAGACATTTTTTTCACATTCTTTTTAAAAAAAAACTTTTAATTTTGACATACTTTTATATTCATAGAAGAGTTGTGATAATAATATAGAACACCCCTTTATACCCTTAACTTACTAAATAACCATGGTATAATAATCAAAGGACATTAACATTAGTACTATACTATTAACTAAATGGCAAACTTTATTCAGATTTCTCCAGTTTTCCTACTGATCTCCAGGACCCCATCTACTCCTCCACATGACATTTATTTGTCCTGTCCCCTAAGTTTTGTTCAATCTTTAATAGTATCTTGGTCTTTCCTTGTCTTTCATGACTTTGGTTTTGAAAAGGGACAGGCAGGTATTCTGTATTATGTCCCTGAATTCCTCTTTGTCTGATGTTTTCTCCTGATTCAACTCAGGAGGCATAGACAGAGCTGTTGTCCTTCTTACTGCCTCCTATCAAGCTATACATAAAATCTGCACAATATTATTTGTGATATTACCTTTTATCACTTGGTTAAGGTAGTGTCTGCAAGGTATCCACTGAAAAGTTACATTTTTCCCCTTTCCATGGTCTATGAAATCAAAGACAATCACTAAATCCAGTTCATGCTCTAAGGGATAGAGATTAATCTCTACCTCCTGGAAGAGAAACATCAAAATTTTATGATTCATTAAAACCAACACAATGGGCTGGAGGTGTAGCTCAGTGATAGAGCATGTGCTTAGCATGCACAAGGTCTGAGTTCAATCCTTAGCACCAAATACTACTACTACTACTAGTACTAATACTACTACTACTACTACTAACAACAACAACAACAACAACACTGGGGGATGATAGTTTGAGGCTGTGCACATATCCTGTCTTTCCTTAAAGTTTTTTTTTTTTTTTTTGCAGTACCAGGGATCAAACCCAGGGGCGTTCTACCTCCGCGCTACACCCCTGGCCCTATTTTTTATACTTTATTTTGAAACCAGGTCTCACGAAGTTGCGAAGGGCCTCACTAAGTAGAGAGAGAGAGAGAGAGAGAGAGAGAGAGAGAGAGAGCGCTGAGGCTAGCCGCGAACCCGGATCCTCCGGTCTCCTCCTCCCAAAGTACTGGGATTACAAGCGTGCGCCACCATGCCCAGCCCTTAAAGTTTTATCTACTAATCTGAGCACTCATCAGTGAATCTCTGCCTCAAGCTGCATTAATCTTAACACAAGTTCACTTTAATGGGATACATGGATACATTTAAATAAATTACCATATGATATTATCTCAATTAAGAAATGAATGTTTAGTGTTTATAAATATCTATAATATCACCAGTAATCTCATAAACATTCCCCATTTATAATCTAAGGGAACAGCGAGTGCATGGTAGTGGGTCTCCAACTCTGGTGTATACTGGTGTCATCTGTGTAGCTTGTTAAAAAATGAAAAGACCTAGCCAAGCATGGTGGCACATACCTGTAACCCCAAGAGTTAGGAAGCTGAGACAGGATATTTGTAGGTTCAAGGCTACACTTAGCAACTTAGCAAGACCCTCAGCAACTTAGTGAGATCTTGTTTTATTTATTTATTTATTTATTATTTTATTTATGCATTTTATTTTTCTATTTTTATTTTTTACTTATTTTTATTGGTATATTTTATTAATACATCTTGATGGTTTTCAGGGTATTAGAGGTATACATGCACACATCTGTCAATTAGCCCTTCCCCGATTCCCACCCCCATTCCCTCCCCCTTCCCTCCTTCTCATACTCAGCATAGTAGTTGACTTTGATAAGTTTGTGTATGTACATCCTGTGCATTAGGGTGTTTCTCTCTTCCCTGCTCCCATCTCCCTCAGTTAGATCGCCTTCTTTACTCATCTAAGGTTTTCTCCAACTCTGTCTGGAGTCCCTCCTCTGCCCTATTCTCCCTAACTTCTGCATATTAGGGTGAGTATTCAACTTTTCACTTTTTGTGTCTGACTAATCTCACTTAGCATAATGTTTTCTAATTTTGTCCATTTCCCTGCAAATGACATAATTTTGTTCTTCCTTATGGCTACGTAAAATTCCATTGTGTACATATCCCATAGTTTTGTGATCCATTCATCTGTTGATGGACATCTTGGTTGGTTCCATAGTTTGGCAACTGTGAATTGTGCAGCTATAAACATAGATATGCATGCGTTAGTCTGGTAGTTTGGTTTCCATTCTTTTGGGTAGATACCTAGAAGTGGTATTGCTGGGTCATATGGTAGGTTCATTCCCAGTCTTCTGAGGATCCTCCACACTGTTTTCCAAAGTGTCTGCCTAATTTGCAATCCCACCAACAGTGAAAAATAATAAAAAGAAGAACTGGGGGTGAAGCTCAGAGGTAGAATGCCCCTGGTTTCAATCCCAAGTATCAAAAAAAAGAGGAAAAAGACCTAGCCATGAATATTTTTGCTGAACATGTATTAAATATAGGATATACTTAAATGGACTAGAATCAGATGTAAACCAAAGAGTGAGAAATCATTGTCTATTAGGAAGATCCTGGTTTATTTTCTCAGTTAAAAAAAAAGTGAATGACAAAACAAAATAGCATAGTATGTATGCAGTCATGTATCATTTAACAATGTTAATATGTTGTAAGAAATGCATTGACAGACTATTTCCTCATTGTACTAACATCACAGAGTGCACTTCCACAAACCTAGATGCAAAGCCCACTGCACACCTAGACAATATGGTATAATCTCTGGTGTATGTGCCATTAGTCCTTGAGTAAAACCCCGCATATGGAGTGCATGACTGCAGTTTAAGGTGTATGGTATTTAATTGGATACAAGCTTCCTAAAGGTAGGCATTAACAAATCAGTAAAATTATTGATGAGTAAAATGCCTGCACTATGGTCAGCATGGTAGAATGTGTTATAAACATATGCACGACATGACTCCACCCAAATTTGCTCATAGTCTGGTTGAAAAGAAAAATAATTCATTCAATAATTGTTCATCAGTTGTCAAGTGGTCTGTTTTGGTACTTATTTTAAAAGTAATCAAAGAATAAAAAAGTGATATGAGAAGAATCAGGAGCAACTTGATGAAGGAAGCACAGTTAAAGATGGACTTTACATGTAGTAGAGGTGGGTAGAAGACAGTATAGGAGGAGTAAAGGGCCTGAGTCAAGGGTTCAAGGTGGAACATGCATGATCAACGCCAGGGACAGAGAGGTGGATGGACGAATGAGATTTCCTCAGGAGGACATTGAAAGCCCCAAAATACAATCTAGCTTGATGTGAATTTAAAAAAGGAGTAGCAAAGGGGGTAATGATGGGGTATTTTAGGAAAAACCACACATCTCTTATTGTCTTTGTCTCCTAACAAACCCTCGTTTGTTTCTCTGCAGAATAATATGGATGATATAGGTAGCATGGATGCACTCAATTAGTATGGATGATGAGCTGCTATGAAGACTCAAAATGGTCTTGGCAAATAGAAAAAATGGAAGGAACACAAAGTAGTAGACCAAATACAAGCAAGCACTGCTAAAGACAGATAGGACTGTCCAAAACATAGTAATGAGGACTCAACCCTGCATATGAAGGTTAGAAAATTTTCTAGAACTTGACACACATTTATAAAGGAACTTAACATGAATTATGTGATTTGGATTCTCACACTTGTTCCTTGAACCAGTTGCTATGTGTTCAGTTACCTTTGAGGAAATTTAGGCTCAGAGAATGTTAGTACCTTATCCAGGGCAACAGAGCTAACAGCTGACAGCTCTTTTGAGGTTATTTCAGTATGAATCATTAAACTAGGTAGCACTGTTGTGTATGTAAGTATGAATGTGTGTGGGCGTATGCATGTGAGTATAAGAATGTATGCATGCATACATAGGCGTGTAGTATATGTGTAGGTATATGGTTTGTGTGTGTCTATATATGGTATGTATGTATAAGTAGTATATATGACATATATGTATAAGTTGTATATGTATGGTGTATATGTATCAGTGGTGTGTGTCTGTATAAGTTTGGTCTATATGATGTATATTTATACATGGTATACATATGATATATATGTATCAGTGGTATATATGTGGTGTGTATTCATAAGTGGTGAACATACAGTATATACATAGATATGTATATGCAAACTGTACATATGCTATATGTGAGTTCACAAGCAAAGAGATCTTCCCTTTCCTACCTCTTTCATCTTACTTCTTCCTTAAAATAGAACAACATTCATATATATTAGAGTAACTTAAAGAGCAAATATTCTACCAAATAGTAACAATAGTTTGCCTGTAAATATATATGATCACTCTGGTACTCACACTTGGCAGAGTGTTACAGAGTGTTATATTGATTCCCATGTGTCTGCGCTTCATATTCTCTCCTCTCTAGCCTTTGTCCCATAGGAGGGTGGCAGGAAGCCATTCTTGGGGAGGAGAAAAGGGTTGGGAGTACAGCTATATCTCACAGAAATGTACCGCGGAAAATGAGATTGGATGTTGTTTGCAATTGATTTTGTAGAGGCGAATGAGAGGAAGAATATAATTAGCGGAACTGCAGGATACTCAGGACTGCAGACTGGCTTCAAAACCCATAAAATGCTCTACAGGTGCCCCCACCTTCCCCTGCATCCCTCCTCCCCAACAAGTGGTCGGGCGCAGGCTCGCCTGTCTCTATGGAGAGAAGGAAGGTCACCACTTAATACAGCTCCCCCTTGGAGGAAGAGCTGTCACGGTAAAATTGTCTGTATTTATTTTAATAAAAGAAAGGTTTGGTTGCGATAGTGTCTGACACTGGGCACATTCCTTCTCTCTTTTAAGCTGTATAGTCTAATAAATATGTATCATTTCTCACAGAAGGCACTGGGTCAAACTCCCACCCCAAGAACACGGGATTAAGAAGAGGCTGTGCCAGCTGCTACTGCCAGCTCCTCCGCCGCATGTCAATAAAACTCTGAGGTTCATCACATTTCATTCGCTGACAAGCGTGGCCTTCCAATTCATCTCTGAGCTGCCGCTTCCTGCTCAGCATGAAATCGGACCCACCAAAAAGCAATTTCAGCTCCTGTTTCTTGCAGGGTTTCCAGTTTTGATGCGGAGCTCTAGCACTGGGCAGCCTGGCGGTCAGGGAAGCAGAGGGGGAAATAACATTCAGTTTACAAAAAAAAAAAAGTTATAAAATGAATTTCAAAATCCTACTAGCTCCAATCAGCTTAAAGCACATCTGTCTTCAAGGTGTAGAAGATGTCCATCTCTCTGTAACCGTGTGCAGCATTTAAACAAAGTTCCTCTTTGCCTCCCTGGGCCAGGGTCTGTGTATGCACTGCACCCCCTGATATGCCCCCATTTTTAAATAAAAAGGCCTGCGTTCTTCCTGTCCTCCTTTCCTGAACTTTCTCCCCTTTGTTTCCTTTCTATCTGGAAGAGGGTTGGAGTTCCTTTAAGATTTTGAGGCAGCTCATTACTGTTTCATTCTGAAAACGTAATGTCATCAAGAAAAAAGATGCTTTATCATAAAATTATAATGATACTGTGCTTCATAATTCATCATGTGCTTTATTTGCCGATTCATTAATTAATCCATCCAAGATTCCGGGATAATGGCCTCTAATTCTACAGGTGCGATAGTTTGCCGTAATTGCTCTAAATTACAATTACCTTTCCCAGTTTCCAGGAAGGGATTGCTGAGAAATCATCCCATGTATGAATAAGGTGAATATCTTTACCAATGTACAGTAAGAATACTAAGAACTTCACAAACTGAACAGTCTTTATCATTGTAAGTAGAAATCTATTTCCTGTGACCTAAAGTTCAGCATGTTCATTAAAAATAATTTAAAATTATAAAAATCATTTTATATCACTGTAGAAGACTTAAAACATAGACGAGCAATAGTCACCCCAAATCTGTTCTGCTACAAAGATATGTTCTTTGATGTATTCAATTTTCAGACCAGCTGCCTAAGACAGGCTCAGCTGGAAACCTGAAACTCACCAGAAATCTGTTATTCTATCCCAATTCTTTTAGCATTCAGGGTCAACAGCTATGTCCATAAGTTTCACATGTGAATGTTAGGCAGGAAAAGGGAGTTGTCCAGGACCAGTTAGTTACATGTGTGCTCTACCTGTGGAAAGCTGTTTGCAAAAGCTCTCAAGATTCTAAAACCTTCATAGCTATTGGCTCAGTATTTCCACATCAGGGAAGTTTCCTTGTGAAAATGATTATTATTTGGCCTGCAAAGTTGGTAAAAAAAAATTATCATTAACGTGCCCGTCACTTCAAAGGAAACAACATAAGTAAAGAGTAATAGAGAACTGATTAATTAACTTATGATTCCAGGACAGAGTATTATACAAGTATCTGGAAATGCCTGTAAAAAGTATTAATTATATGTAAACATTTAAGTTACAGTGTAAAAGGATAAATAGAAAGCCAGGCGTGGTGGCCCACGCTTGTAATCCCAGTACTTTGGGAGGCGGAGACCGGAGGATCCGGGTTCGCGGCCAGCCTCAGCTCTCTCTCTCTCTCTCTCTCTCCCTCTCTCTCTCTCTCTCTCTCTCTCTCTCTCTACTTAGGGAGGCCCTCCGCAACTTCGTGAGACCTGGTTTCAAAATAAAGTATAAAAAATAGGGCTGGGGGTGTAGCGCGGAGGTAGAACGCCCCTGCGTTCAATCCCCGGTACCGCAAAAAAAAAAAAAAAGAAGAAATAGAGTATAATCTGGACCCTATGAAAGTACAGAATGAGATTGAAAGAACAGACAGCAAATGTTTTCTGCCTGTCTAGCTGGTGGAGCTAGGTAGGACTTCTCTTTTTTTCCTATCTTTGTTCTTTCCTTAAGATATAAATACATGTCAAATGAAGACATTTCTAATTTTTAAAATATCTAAATAAAAATACGTCACAAGGCTATCGGTAACGCTGGGCAAACAGCATTGCCACTGAATATCTCCTCTGCCTGGAAGGTTATCCGTCTGTAAGTTTTCCAATCTCATCGACAGGATGTGCTAGTCACAGACTAGAGTGTTCACACTGAACACCTGGGAGGATGCTTCAAAACCGCGTCGAGCACAGGAGTAAGAAACCTGCAAAAAGCAAGAGAACTGCGGCCAAGCTCACGATGCAGCGACATAATGAAAGTGTAAAAGTTAAAGTCAAAATATCAATTGATAAATCTTAACTTTGCGCTCTGAAGCTTGACAGGAAGCCTATAGTTAGTGCTGTTGGTGCTGGAGTGGAAATGGGCCGAGAGCACTGGCTTATCCAAGACTCTTTTTAATGTTTTATTTGAGTAATGGGCCTTGCAAATTAGCACCCCTGCGGCCTGAAATCCGTATCTTTTCAAGGACACACCGGTTTTCAATTCGACAGGTGACACGTGAAAACATCCCCAAGGGGAGCTTTCATTTCTGTACTTTTCAGACACAGTTATATTTTATTCCAGCTAGGATGATGTGGAAGATAACAGAGAGCTCTGAGGGTGATCTGAGGGCTCCGAGAGTAAATGGAGCAGAAAACAGCTCACGGTGCAAAGGAAGGGAGTACTCCTGGGAGGAAGGAGGGAGAGACAAGGCTGCAGTCCCTCCTGCAATCCTGGTGACACCTAGTGGGGTCTGGAGCATCTTCCCTGCATCTAGACAAGGGAGTGTGGGCAGCGAGCACAGGCCCGGCCGTCCTGGCCCTCAACAGGAGAGGTTAGTCTCAGCACACCTCCCTGTTCTCGGACCCCTCCCTTTCTCCCCAGATTTATTTATCAAAAAAAAAAAAAAAACCCGAGCATGATAAAGCTAGGTTTAATGTTGGCTTTTAATAGGGATAATTTAGTTTATTATTTCAATCACTAATCTTCTCAATACATACTTACTGAGCATCTACTACATGCTGGGCAACAGATTACATGCTACAGATATGCAGATGAGGAAGACACATTTTCTGGCCTTGAGCCATGGACAAAGCGGCAGTATGCTATAGTGTCAAGAACATAGACCTTAGCCGGGCTTGGTGACACATGCCTGTAATTCCAGTACTTGGGAGGATGAGACAGGAGGATCGCAAGTTCGAAGCCAGCCTCAGCAACTCAGTGAGGCTCGCATCAACTTAGTGAGACCCTGTTTCCAAATAAAAATAAATAAGTAAATAGAAAGAACACAGACCTTGAATATGGGGAGAATTGGGTTTCTATCCCCAGCTCTGCCACTGCTAACTCGGTGACTTAGAATAATGTATGAATCTTCGCTAACTTACTCTGTTGTGTACTGAAGGCTTGTGTCCCTCAGAAAGTCATATATTGAAATGCTGACCCCCATAACAATGATATTAGGAGGCGGGGCTTTAGTGGGTCATGAGAGTGGAGCCTGCAAGGTCAGATTGGTTCCTTTATAAAATGAGACATGAATGCCTCCTCTCACTCTCTGCTTTCTGCCTGAGGGGGATATAAAGAGAAGTAATGTGGAAGAAGACTCTCATCAGAACCCATCTTGCGGGCACCATGGTCTTGGACTTGCAGAGCTTCCAGAGCTGTGAGGAACACACTTCTGTTGTTCATAGCCACCTGTCTATGGTACTTCCTTATAGCAGCCTGAACTAACCGAGACACTTCTCATTTTCTCATCTGTGAGACAGGGATAATGAAGCCTACCTTACAAGTTAGTGGGAAGAATGAAGATAAATATATGTAAAGCAGATGACCCATGTTTGATGCATTGAAGGCATTTTTTAAATGACAGACCTACCTGACTTTTCAAACCAATTTATGTTTCTTAGAAGAAAAGTCAGTGCCAATTAATTTTCAGATAGCTCTCTGCTAGGTGATTCAGCACAGTAGGTAGATTCTAACACAAAATATATTCATGGAAGCAAACAAAGGAAGAGGTACCATGCCAGGTGAGAAAGCTGCTTGGAGGTCTTACCTGCCTGCACTTCCCCTGGGCAGGCAGCTAACCAGGTAACGAGAACAGAGTGGAACCTTAAACTCAGGCCAGCCTTGACCCCCCGTGTCACCAGCTTGCAGGTCCCGGAAGCTCAGCACTGTCTAGGAAGCAAAGTGCAGGCTTAAATGACTTGTGCTGCAGTAAAGACGGTCCCGGCCAGCACACAGGAAAGCAAAAATCTACTACCTCTCACCTATCTAATGCATATTTATCCTCTATTAACAACACCATATTATCCATCTATGTACATGTCTGCTTATCTACCTAGTCTATCTACCATTGATCAACTATAATCTATCATATACCTAATATCTATCACCTATTATGCATCATCTATCTATCTATATTTCTAATCTGTAGTGTCCTTCATAACAACTGAAAATCCCAGGAAGAGTGGGCCCTATGAAGGGTTATATGTGAATAAAAATCATACTGGGGAAATTTAATTTAAATCATTTCTCTAGGAGATGCAATTTAATAGAATTTTGTTACAAAATATATACTCTTCCTACTTGATGTGACTTTAATACATGCATTTTGCAACATCAGAGGAATTTTTAATACATACATTTTGCAACATCAGAAGTAATTTTTTTTCGAAAAGAAGACATCACTGTAGTTTAATTCCATAATTTTAAATTAATTTTCAGGTAGATCTAAAATTGAATGATCATTTATTAAGTATGTGGTACAGGCTCAGCATTGGGAAAACAGCAGGTGAGTCCCTATATAAACCACATTTAAAATGCCCCCAAGATTTGAGATAAGAAGAGTCCTTTCTTATAAATAAGTTTTTAACTATACCAATAGAAAAATGGGCATAGGGAATGTAAAAACTTCACAGAAAGAAGAATTTATAGTCGGTAAATATTTGAAAAGTGTTCAACCTTCCTCACCCATGAGCAAATAGCTGAAAATTAAAATAGATGCTTTGGATGCCTATCATAGCATAATAACTAAGAGAGATGAATAAATGATAAAAACTTTTGAAATAATAATAGTAAAACTATGCAACGCTAAGAAGGGCCCTCTGGAATTGGCACTAGTAATCATGGTTGACAAACACATAAACTAAGATGGACATATGGATAGCCTAACTGGATGCCTTTTATCCAAAAGTCTTACATTGTGGAATTTATTACAAGGAAATGATCGGAGTTGGAAATACAGGTTAATGCTCAAAGATGATATCAGAATATATATATATATTTTTTGCGGTACCAGGGATTGAACGCAGGGGCGGTCTACCTCCGCACTTCACCCCCGGCCCTATTTTTTTTATGCTTTATTTTTGAAACCGGGTCTCACGAAATTGCGGAGGGCCTCACTAAGTAGAGACAGAGAGAGAGAAAGAGAAAGAGAGAGAGAGAGAGAGAGAGAGAGAGGAGAGATCGATCGATTGATCGATCGATCGATCGTGCGCGCACGCATGCGCGCTGAGGCTGGCCGCGAACCCGGATCCTCCGGTCTCCGCCTCCCAAAGTACTGGGATTACAAGCGTGCGCCACCACGCCCGGCAGAATATAATTTTAATAGTAAAAATAAAAATAATTGAATACTCAATAATACCTATGGACTTAACTAATTATGGCACTGTTATAGAATATTATGCAGCCATTATAGAAGTTTTACCTATATTTCATAACTTGGGTAAAATCCACAGATTTGAGTTAAAAAAAGATACAAAATACTATATAACACTGACACTCTGCAAAAGAAATAAATGTGTATAAAGCGAGACTGATAGAAAATATATTAAAACTAGAATAGTGGTTATCTCTGAGTGGTGGGATTATTAGAAATATTTGTTTTCTTTTTTTTTTTTTTTTTTAAAAAAAAAAAAAGAAATATTTGTTTTCTTCAACCTACTTTCTACATTTTTCCAAATTTCTAAAATTATCAAGTATTATGTTATAATTAAAAAGTTAAAATTACATAAATCCTCCTTTATCTGAAAGAAATGAACAAACTTGGACAATAAATAGAAGAAAATGAATAGAAAGAATGGGCCCTTAGAAAATGTAAATATCTGAAAGGTAAAGGATAGTTCCACAGAGTAGATTCTTACTCTCAATTTTTTGCCTCCTTCTATATGAGGGAAATAAAGTTTGAATTTTGGAATTTTGTGGTTTTTGAAAGATAAAACGTCAATAGAAGTCGATATGTTGTGCTGTATGGAGAGGCAGGGGTGGTAATAGCTGGAATTCTTTCATGGGTCAAGTTTACCAAGAACAGGTGGATGGCCCTTTACGACCCTCAGTGCGAAATGACCACCTGTTTCTTTTGCATCCTGAATGTGTGGGAGGGCTCCCTATTGCACCTTCCTCAAGGTGAAGGGACCACACACCTCATCTCCCAGCCTGACTGGTGAGACAAAGAAATGAGAGGAGGGAGCCATCCCCAGTCATCACAGGACTTGGGTTTTGAGAACCTAGTGACTCCACAGGAATCTGCTACCTACTCTTTTCTCCTGCTTCCTCCTCATCCCCTGGATGCAGCTTGTTGCTCTGTATCTCTGATTTCTCAGAAGCAGATTCTCCTTTATCACAGGTGTGGGGCAGACACATTTTGTTCATTATAATCTTAAGCACTATGGGTGGATTCAGGTCTTAGGGTATCTTCAGCTTTTAAAATCGGGAGAGAATTCTTTTAAGAAAAAGAATACAAAGTTATGAGTACTAAATTAAGTACAAAATGTGTATTTAGAATGATAAAATAAATCACAATGCGTTAATTTTTTTTTTTTTTTGCGGTACCGGGGATTGAACCCAGGGGCATTCTACCTCCGCGCTACACCCCCGGCCCTATTTTTTATACTTTATTTTGAAACCAGGTCTCATGAAGTTGCAGAGGGCCTCACTAAGTAGAGAGAGAGAGAGAGAGAGAGAGAAAGAGAGGGAGAGAGAGAGCTGAGGCTGGCTGTGAACCCGGATCCTCCGGTCTCTGCCTCCCAAAGTACTGGGATTACAAGTGTGCACCACCACGCCTGTCCAATACATTAAAATTTTTACAGCATGCAGGGTGTATTTTTAATTGTATACATTGCATTATCTCTGACAAGAAAGGAATTCTGTTTTGACTAGGCATCTCAAGGGCTAACACCTACATTAGGCAGTTGACACCCAAGACAACTGGGTGAAGTTCACCCTGATGAGCCTGTTTCTCTTCTGCCTCATAGCTCTAGCACAAGGTGGGTGACAGATCTGGAGGTGGCTCTGTACTTTTGATGCTAGGTGAGCTATCCAAGGAGTGAGTGGGGTGAGCACTCCTGGACGCATCCCTTCCAGTGAGGGATGACCTCACTGTGTATGGGAGCGACCATGTAAACACAGGCTTATTAAATGGGGCTCCATTTTCTTCACTCAATTTCCCCTAACCTAGATCTCACTCCAACACCACCTGACAGGAAGGACGGGGAGTGTGAAGAAGGCAGAGCCAGAGTGGAAAAAGATAGCAATCTCCTGGAGTTTCAATATCCTCTTCCGCAAATGTTACCAACAGATGACCATCTGGACACATGGCTGGGCTCCCCTCTGAGTCTTGGAAGGAAGTGAGTGACCAGAAACATAGTACCATGGCTTTGCAGGGACTCTGCTCATCCCAAGGCACAGGGAGGTGATGTCATGGAGAATCTGAGTCTTCTAGAATCTTCCCCACAAACAGGTGTGTAGGAGGAAAGAACTTCCCTGTGAGTAGAGAGTTTCAATTAGCTGGACCGAGTATTATGGTCTGGATCTGGAATGTCACCAAAAGCCTCATGTGTTCAATGGTAGAGCCTTGGGGAAATGATTTGATCATGAGGGCTCTGACCTGGTCAGTGGATTGATCCATTGATGACTGAATGGACTGCTGGGAGGTGGGAGTTAGTTGGAGGAAGTAAGCCACTAGGGACTACATCTTCTCCATAGTCCCTTCCTCTCTCTCTCTCTCTCTCTCTCTCTGCCATGAACTGAGCAGCTTTCCTCCACCATGCCCTCCCACCATGATGCTCTGCCTCACCTCAGGCCCAGAGCAATGGAGACAGCCAACCATGGACTAAGACCTCTGAAACTATGAACCAAAAATAAGCTTCCTTCTCTAAGCTGTTCTCGCTGGTGTGCACACGCTCTCCTGAAAGAACTAGGCAGTTCTCGCTATGTTTGTTTTCTCAACAGACACGGGGAGCAGCATTCTTCTATCTCTTTGGTGAGACAAAGAAATAGGTCATGCTCTATGTGTCTTAAAGGTGCACCCTGCCTGGTAGATGGTTTGTTTGTTTGTTTGTTTATGTTGGTGCTGGGGAGGGTATAAGTAACATTTTCTGCTTTAGAGTTTGGAATTAACTGAGGGAATGACAGAATGGCCAGAATGGCATGTGTCACTTCTCCTCCTGACATAGAGAGACTGTTTGGCCATAGCTACAAAGGGCTTTCTCTTCTCCCTTGGTTGAAAATAGTAATGTGGTCCCAGACAGGCCTCAGCAATGCGGCATCAAGATGACTGGAATGTGTGTATGATGTGTGTGGTGTCCAGGCTGCCTGCATGAGCGAGGGCTGATTTCCACACAGGCAGATTCTTTCTCACAGGTTCACCAAGCAGATGCAGAGAGCCCCTTCCTCCCTGAGGAGATGTCAGGAAGGAATAGGAAGAGTGGGAAGCAGTCATACTCTCTCAGAAATCCCTTCACATTGAAATAAAAGACTGGAAAAGCAGGTGTCTTCTCCTAGCAAAAGCTACAATGAGATGCTCATCAGACTTCAGCAGATGAAATAGAGTAAACTGGGACCAGCTTCTCCCAGCTGCTACATGAAAGAGCTCTCCCTCTGCATGCAAGCTCTGGCCTGGAGTGCTTCTCTCTCTGCATGCATGTCTAGAAAGGCTGGTGGTAAGCTCATACAAATAGCTAATGTGGTAACACACTGGAACTGGATGCCCATATAGAAGCAGCCACAGCTTCTTCTCCTTGGATCCACCAAGGTCTGGGCACAGCACAGAGAGAAGGCATAATCTTGGGACAAAACTTAGGTAGCTGCTAAGTGAGTCTGAAAAATAGTGGCCCTAGAATGGAAAATATCCCACAATAAATCAACAAATAAGCCCGACTGTTTTCTATGTCAAACTTTTGTGAATTTAGCCCATGGGAAGGAGACTGATTAACTCTGGAGGTTTGGTAAAGTCAGCCTGGCAGGACTGAAGATCAACCCTTGAGAGCCATGTATATGGTCAAAATACACGACGGCATCCTGTTTCCCGGATCAAGCAGCCAGCCTGACCACACCCATCCTCCAGAGATGCTGCGGGCTGTGTTTTGGGCAGCTCTAATAAGCCTTTCTCTGGACTGTCTCTGCTTTGCCATCTTCACTTAGTACCAGGAAAAGATAAATAGCCATCCATTTTAAATTCCAAACTCATTTCTCAGAACACTCGTTCTAAAGTCTCTAGAAGAAGCTACTTGCAGTTAAAAACTAGATTTCCCCCAAAGAGGCTGTCAATTCAAAGTTCCTGATGAATCCAGGCATTTAAAAGTCTCTACCAGTTCACTGGTGTGGCTTTCAAAACCTCATCAGTGCACATATATTTCTCTAATTGGCTCACTATTTACCCGAGAATTTATTCAGAATGAAATTATGGAGAGTCGGTTTCTAAATGTCCATTTTATTGTTAACTCTTCTTCTACAGCTAAAAACTGACCTAGGATCCAATTATTGAGATAACTGGCAAGAAAATTAGCTAGAGATACAGCATAGTCAATGGTGACCTATTTATAAAATTCTTCCTAAAATGTCACACAATAACTTTATTACCTTGCATGTATAGAGTATTTTATAACTATGATTCAACACATGCCTGTCTTTTATTTCTAATAGCCTTACATATAGCTTTTTAAGGTAAGGCAAAATTATAACTTATAATTCTGGGTAAATTAATTAAAGTGATCCTCATAGATAATTTATCTTGGAATAACTTAAAATTAAATGTAAATTCTAAATCTCCCTTGCAGAATCTTGATTCTTAGAACATTATCTCACATTGATTGGCATCTTAGGATCTAAAATACAGTTTGGTTTCTCCCTCATTCATTCATTGATTCATTCCCATTATATGGCAGAGCCTGTGTTCAGCACTGGAGCCACTAAACTAAGAGCTCTCCAGGAGGTCACAGCTAAATGGAAAGTGTCTGTCTTGCAGGACACATAGTGTGTTGTGATATACATCACAATGCTCACATTATATAAGTATGCATGGTGGATGGGAGTTTGGAAGCATTATAGAAGGCTTAATGTTTCAGCCACTTCCAAAGAGAACCACACACAGAATCATCTGACAGGGGAAATGCTTGAATGCAAAAGGAGTGGTCTGCTAAGTGAACAGCATGGCATGGTGAAATGTGCACAAGGGGAGACCCAGCATTAAAGTGTGTTTCTAGGAAGGGGCAAGAACCCTGGATGCCAGGGGGAAAGCTGCAGATTCATTTCTGGGAGCCAGATACCCAAGCAGAACTTTAAGCAGAGAAGTATTGTGGTCCACTTTGCATTTTGGAAAGATTTCTCTGGCGGCATGAAGGAAGGTGGCTGCACGAGGCAAGTGTGAGGGATGACATGGGAGCGTCCACATCTGAGATGGTGACGAGGAGATAGCAAGCCTGTGGTGATGCCATGGTGGGGTAGAAACTGGACTCAAGTCCAGGAAGCCTGAATGGGAAATGAGGAAGGAAAAGCAAAAATAACAGTCCAGGGTCTCAAGACACATGGAGGCGAAGGAAGGAAAAGGAAAAGAGAAAGGAGAGAGAGACAGAGAGAGAGAGAGACACACACACACACACACAGAGAGAGAGAGAGAGAGAGAGAGAGAGAGAGAGAGGGAGAGGGAGATCAGTGATAAAAATGGGAAACTGAAGCTGTTTGTTTTTGTTTTTAAATTGTAAATTTTTTATGTGCTGAAGAAAATAGAATGTAATGTATGTTCTCTTATATCTTTCTAACAAGTATCTAAACTCACATCACATCATTTTATAAAGCTGTTTTTTAAGGGGGATGCACACTGGTGAAGAAACCTGCTGCATTTTAAAAAGCATGCAAATATAAAATGGTGAGTTCCTTTTTTGTATTAAAAAAAGAAGAAGAAGAAAAGAAAGAACTCAACAGATAAAAACATATGCTATTCCAACAGCTAGCCTTCTCCTGTGTCTGAAATGAAGAGACAGCTACAGATGTGACAGCTGAGCTGGACAGTTTTTGTTGTCGGTTTTTGTTTGTTTGTTTTTTGGTACTAGGGATCAAATCCAGGGTCATTCTACCTCTGAGCTACACCCCTATTTTGAAACAGGATCTCACTAAGTTTCTGAGGCTGGCCACAAACCTGTGATCCTCCTGTCTCAATCTCCCAAGTACTGGGATTATAGGTGTGTAACACCATGCCCAGCTGATCATCACAGTGTTGAGAAACAAAGATGATCCATTGTCACTCGATAGGTCCACACTCAAGGAGAAGGGCACAACATCGTAGGAAGAGCTCACTGGTTCCCTATCACCCTTAATGGATATACTTGTCTATTGTGGTAGCTATCTTCCCTGCTCCTTGCTTATTTTGAAAGTGTCATTAGCAGTTGGGGTGAGATCCATCAGTTGACCGTTAGCCCCGCATGGAGATGGGGCAAGATTAGACCAGGAGAACCGGACCCAAGTTGAGACCTTCAAGGCCTTGTGCTCACAGGTGAAGGTGAAAAGTTTTGACACTATAACTTTAGTGTCACTAAAGTCACCTCATTTTATCTGCTCCCTCACTATTCATATAAATTTCACAGCATACTCTTGATATCCTATAACTCACTGAATATATACCAAGGGAACAATGAGAGGTAGAGGTTGATTGGAACATACCAGTCTGACCCAGTCTGACCCTAGAGATGATACACTGGAGCTGCCTCCATGAAATCACAGAGAATGGACCATTCTAGACCAACAAGAGTCTGAATATGCATCCTGCTTAAAGACAACCTGGTACACCAAAGAAACAACAGAACAAAAGAGCCAGGTAACTAGACAATGGTTCTTTGTATTTTAAATGACCACAGTTGGTTTAAAATATACATTCACTTACCAAAATTTTATGTTAATGCCAAACTGCTCGATAATATTTGGGGAACATTAATCTGATCCCTCTTGAATAACTTCCCACATGAGGTGGGAGGAGGCATGGCCGCAGAGTGGCTAAGAGCAAAGGCTTTCGGCCAAGCAGACTTGGGGTGAGTCAAGGCTCTGCCACTTACTACAGTATAATATAAGCAAGTTAATTACTCCTTCTAAACCCCTCAATAATATCCCTGCCTCTTTGGGCAATTGTAAAAACTAGAAGAGCCAGTTTTGAAAAAATCATTTATCACAGACTGTCATGTACTAAATAAACACGCAATCATTTTAGTGGTGTTTTTGTTATGAAAGGTGTGAGGGGATAGTGTTTTTGGAGTATTTACCTGTATTTTATTTCCTGTTAAATCCAGCAACTTTGTCTTCCCTATCTCTCTTCTTTCCTTCTCCTCACCCCTTTCCTGAGGCAGCAAAGGCACTACAGGCCTTCTGCCCTCCAGGCATGATTGTTAACAGCAGAAATGCAAAGAAAAATCACATACCTTAATCCCTGGCCTTACAATTTCTAAGTAGACATCCTGTGTAAAATATTTGTAAGCCTACTTGTGGAAGTAGGACTGCTCTCCAGATCTTTCCTCTAGCACCAGAGGAAATAAAAATCCTGTTGGCTGTAGGATGAAAGATAGAAAAGCCATAGAGTAATGGAGTAGTTTGTCCCAGGCCACGGGACACACAGTAGACATGGCTACATGGGATGCTTAGAGGACAGGACCAGAGCCAGTCCCACAGAGCCACACAGGAGAACTGTAGGATTATTCTGGCATGTTAGTAGCTGAGCAGGGTCTACGGAAGTCTCTTAGGGTGTCTTAGGGACATTTGGGTCAGCGACTCAAAACCACAATGCCACAAGGATATGCCAGGTCAGAGGATGCCCCTTATCAACACAGGGCATGAAGTAGGCTCCCCAAAACAAACAAGATACCTGGGAAGAGGGGGGAGAAATGCTCACCTGACCCACTTCATTCAGCATTGACTAAGAAAGAAATCTAGCCCTGGGGTGGAGTGAGGACTTGAGACAAACATCAAATTCATTTAAAAAAAATACACACACACACACACACACACACACACACACACGCACAATGAAATTACAGTTTTTAGCCTAAGTCTGTGGCCTTGTAAGATTCTTAACAGTTACAAAAGAAATATTGATCTCATTCCTTGTGGGACTGAGGACGTAGTCAGATAGCTTAAGTGTATGGGGGCTGGCAGGCTGGTGCCAGGAAAGTCAACTGCTATAACTAGAAGCAGGATACAAAAGAGGAAACTGAGGCTCTGGATGTAGAATTCTCTGTGATGAAACGAGGAGGCTGCTTCTGCCTATTTCTGTTCCTTGAAGTCACAGTTCATTCGACAGACTTAAAGGACATGGTTCCAAATGCCTCTAGTTCCTTTTATGCTGCCCCTCTCCCTGCCAAACTCCTCCCTCCTTCCCACGTTTTCAGAATAAAATAATCATATACTCAAATTCCACTTCCATGTCCCCTCTACACGGTCCGTCCCTGGCTGCCTGCAGAATGAGCGTGGCACCCCTCTGTGCTTCTGAAGCGCCTGGCACACACAGGGCATTTATCAACATTTATCACCACGCTTATCACTAACATTTATTGAGGACTTACTTTGAACCAGACACTGTCATGAGCACTATAAATATAAATCAATCAACTAATTCTCTCATCTTTTTGAAGTCTGAAGAGCGCCTTCTTGCAGAGAAGAAAACCAGCACAGAGGGATAAGGTCTCTCTCCTGGGGTCATGGGGTTAGGCCGGTAGACTGTAAACCTGGGGTTCTGAGTCCGGAGCCCTGTTTCCACCAGTACGCACTCTTCCCTTTCACCCCTGCTTAGAGCTTTAGAGGAATAGAGCTTCTCATCCCCATTGAGTGTCTTCATTTATCTGTTCACTCAACAAATAGGTATCGAGATTTTGTTATGTGCCCAATGCTGTTCTCTACGGGAGGAAAGACCTCTTTTGCCTACAGTGCCATAGGCCTTTAATGCATTCTGCATACATGGGAGCCCCAGCATCTCTCCTCCAGACTCCAGACCACGGAGGCCAATTCAGTTAACCTCAGTTGCACAGTGGAGTCATCTAGGCAACTTTAAAACAATAATGACAGCCGGGTGTGGTGGCACATGCCTATAATCCCAATACTTGAGAGGCTGAGACAGAAGGATTGCAGGTTTGTAGCCAGCCTCAGCAATTTAGCAAGACCTTGAGCAACTTAGGTCCTGTTACAAAATTAAATAAAACAAGGCTGGGGTTGTAGCTCAGAGATAGAACACCCCTGTGTTCAATCCCCAATTAAAAAAAAAAAACTAACATGGGCTGCGATGTAACTCAGATAGAGCGTGCGCTTGACATGCACAAGGGCCTGGGTTCCATCCCCAGCACTGCAAAAACACACTGAAAATGAGCACCATGTCAGCAATTAGAAATTATGATTTAACTGGCCTGGGATATGTCCTGTGCCCTGTGATTTTTAAAAAAATCTCCCGGGTATGGAGGTTTTTGCTCTGGAACCCTCCATTCTGGAAAATGCAGAATGAGATATCCTTGTGTGGACTTGTCAAATTATTTCCTTATCTTAAAATAATTGCCCCTTATAAAGAAGGGGAGGGGTAATATTACAGTTCCAGAGAGGCAGAGGCAAGTTTGAGTGCAGGATGAGGACCCAAACTGTGACGAGGAAAGTGGGCCAACCCTCATCTGAGGCAGCTCTGAGCCTCCGCAGACCTCATGACAGGTAGGAAGAAGGAGAGTTGAAGGGGTGTGGTTGTTTGCCCTTCAGGGCTTCCCACCATGGTTGGGAGAGAGGGAGAAAGGAAGGAAGAAATGTGTCAGTTATGCAGTTCACCAGACTTTGAGAACACTATCCGCATTTGATTTACAGGGAAACTGGGGGCAGAAGAACATTCATGCCCCCCTTAACAGCTGAGGCTCCCACAGAGTCCCTGGCAGCCATTGCCAGCCTGCCAGGATTGTGCCTGCTTCCTGTCTCCCCCAGTCAGGCTCCCTTAGCCCTCGGCCGAAAAGAAGGTGTGAATTATTTGAGAATATGCTGAGAGTGTTCTGCCTGGGTGACAGGAGTCTCACAAATCATTCCTTCCCTGCACTTGATCTCTCTTTCAAGTGGAGTAATGTCAACTGGATGGGGAACCCGATGCCCAGGAATCGATGTGAAGGCATGGTTTGCGTGCCGAGCTGCAGGAGGAAACAAAGACTGAGCTGGGGAAACGAGAGAGGCACCAGCAAGAAGGCAGCATAAACAACGGCAGCCATAGCAGTGACTAGTCATCGCTACTAAATACTCTTGTCCCTGGCGCTTTTTCATCACCTGCCAACATGGGATTTATTTGTCTGTGTTGTGAAATCCTCTCCCCAGTTGGACACAGACTCCACAGTGACAGGGGTATAACTTGGACCCACTATAACCCCAGTGCCCAATACAGTACTAGGTATTGTGAAGGCACAGAGAAGGTATTACTAAATACTGGCAGAATTAATTCAATAAAATAAGATCTGTGTGTCATGCATTTTCTTTTTTAAATATGTTTATTGAAGCATTGTAATTATACATCATACTCACTATGATTCAAAGTGAGGCATTTATACACGCACACAGCACGTGGCCTCCATATCCCACCCCACCCCCTCCCCTCTCCCCACACATGTTAGTGAGATTGGTACTGATATCTTCATATATCAGTGACACACACTTAGTCCACGGGAACTCATTTAATCCTCATAATAACTCTGAAAGTACACATGACGGATGCCATTAGGACGTGAGGAAACAGCTTTATACAGGTTACAAAATTCCTCCAAATTAATATGTGGCTGAGTAGATATTCTCATTCAAATTTGTCATCAAGCCTGCGCTCTTTCTACCACCCCAATGCTGTGTCCCGGTGAAATTAAGAAAAAGGAATAGGAAGTCAGAGGAGGAGGCAAAGGACGAGGACAAGGAGATGGTGGAGAAGGACGAGGAGGAGATGAAATAAAAGCAGAAGGAAAAAGAGAGGGAATAAGTAATACCTTCGATGTAAAAGAAATGCTGATCAAAGAATAAGGGGCAGCCACTATTTTTTAATGCCTCTGGTGAAAGAGACAAAGGTAGCAGTTTCAGATAAAATACCACCACAAACTGGTGAGTTTTTCTGCAGACTCACTTGGACTCTCTACCACTTTGTATTGTATACAGTTTTATATAATAGTGTTTTTACAAAGTTCAGGTAAAATCAAGCACACTGCATGCATACCCAGGCTCCTCTTTTCAAATTCCTCAAGTCTTAACATTTGACAAATTTTAAAATGTACATTCTGCTGTGGTATCTCATTATATCCCAGAGCTGTGATAAGCCAAAATTAAGGGGTCCCACATTATAGATTACACACACACACACACACACACACACACACATATGTATATGTGTATGTGTATGTGTAATGTGTATATATATGTATGTGTATGTGTATGTGTATGTGTAATGAAAAGGCATATATATATATATATATATATATATATATATATATACTCAACACACATACCCAAGGATGGACAAAGTGTAAATGACTTGCCCAAGGTTGAACAAAGGTCAAAGGTCCACTTGGGTCAGGACAGGAGTGCCAAAAGATGCTATTGTTATTCCCAGTGCTGTGTGTTTTGGGTCTCCCTAACAAATGTTTTGCCTCGTTTAATCTTCTAAGGTTCATAGCCATGGTTTAATCATACATTGCCACTTGGGAAAGACTTTGAAAACATTATCTCTGTTCAGCCAAAAGGGGTTCATATTAAGAAAGAGTTTAGGCTGATGCTGAATGCGGCTGGTGATTCAATTATTAGTCTATGGTTTTTGCATTCAAATGTCTTTGGGAGGATGGTCATGGGGTTTGTCAAGAAGCACCCCTTTGGAGGTAGATGATTGTAGGCATCTGTCACAGGCCAAGGGAAGGAAACATCCAGGCCCAGATGCACTGCAAAGGGGATGAGAAGACCAAAGGATATTCTCCCACTGAAGCCAAGTAGAACTCCTCTTGTAGGGTCTCAAATGGATGCTTCCCCAGGACAGTCTGCTTGGAGTCATCATGAAGACAAACAAACTGCCTGTGAGTTCCTAAAGAGGTTTCAGATGGTATTTGCCACTGTGACTTCTGCACAGTCAAACTGGACAGATAGTAGGTGCTAACTGCAGTCGACCGATAGAAATAGATATTAATGCATAACACAAATCCACCCATATACTAGACATAACCTACGACTATGTTATAATGTTAATCACCTCAACTGTAGTGGAAACAACAATACAATAAAATAAATAATGGAAAAAATAGTCTTCTCTTAATGAAAAGGCATATAATGGCTAAAATGCTATAAAAGCAAGTGAGGAATAGCAGCTATGGGGAAATGGCTCTGGTCCTCCCTTGATGGATATTATACCAATTATTTCTTCTCTGTGAAATGTAATTTTAATAGTATAAAAAGGTGGTGATGAAATTCAAGAAGATCACACCCTGGAGAAGGAGCTGAGTGATGAATGTCAGAGACAGTTCCCTGTGGAAGAGCTGATCTGGTAACCTGGACCAGGAGACATAGAGTGTTTACTGGGCTCAAGAGCAGATCTTATCTCTGATTTACAAATAAGCAAAAAATGTGAGTGTCCCTCAGCCCAAACTGTGAGTCAGGCATAGGTGTGGACAGAAAGTAGCTGAAAACCTGCTTGACTAGGAAAGGAGAGCCCCAGGGACTGGCCACCAAGACCCCAGCTGGCCACCTGGAAGGTGGAAACCTAAAGATGCCTAATAGCATCACACAAAACTCACATTTGCAGAAAGAAAGGAGGAGGAGTCTGAGACTTCCAAACTAAATATGCCAAGGAAGAATTCGGAAAGATTTGCTCAGGACAGTCTCAAATCTAGGGGAGGAGTCCTTAGTGGAGGATGAATGTGCATTGTGCTTTATTTTGTTTTCGTTGCTATTGTTTGAAACTAGAGTTTTGCTATCCAGGAGGATTTCCTGCAGTAATGAAATATTCCACAAGCTGTGCTTCCCAGTGGGATCAGCACACGTGGTTATCAGGTACTTCAAATATATGTGACAAAGGAGTTGAGTTTTTCAATTTTTAACATATTCAGATTAAAATAGTCACCCATATCTCGTGGCAATTTTATTGGGAAGGACAGACCTTAAGACTCAAGAAACAACATAGGACCCATGAAAGTCAGAAAAACTAGTGGTTTAGAAGTAAATATGGACTAAAGCAAATGCATTTAAATAATTACTAATATGTCTGGTAGTGATACCAACCCAAGTCATTCTTAGCCCAAATATCTAAAAATCTTGGTTCCCTTTGATAAAAATAAGAGAAAGAAATGTATTGCTGTGCCCCATAAAGTACAAAAGATAAACCTGCCTGTGATTGAAAGTTGAGCTACCTTTATACACATGAACTCAGTTGCTAAAATCAGAATATTTACTTAATATATGTTCTAGAATGCTGTAGGATATTGTAAGTTCATGTTTCTTCATGATATGTTTGGGTTGATCAGTGTGATCTGGTAGTATATAGAAGGTATCTAACTCTGACAGAGGAATAAGGAAAGCTTTTCCAGAAAGTATGAGTTTTGAGTGGACTGTTGAAGGAGAGTAGGCAGCTAGTGGGGCTTGAGAAACTAGGGAAGACATTCTAGGAAGAGGAAACAATCTAAGCAATTTCAAAAAAAGAGGAAACCAGTCAAATGCATGTAGGGATTGACAAGCGACTAGGTGAATGAGAATGATGAGGCCAAGGTAGCAGTCGTGGGATGTGAAGTGGGCAGGGAATGTGAAGCTGCAAAGGCACAAGCAGTGATCAGACTGTGTGGCATACACACTCAGAAAATGGGTATTTGTTGACAGGGGAAGCTATCATGTTTTAATAAGTCCTATGCTAAGTGGATCACTCTGTATACAAATAATTATCACTTTTGCATTTTTGAGAGATGATGAGGATGTACAGGGAGGCATTGCAAGGAATGATAGGAAAATGTTTATAGAGACTTTTTTTAAGTTTGAATGAGAAATGATAAGGGCCTAAATTAAGTCACTAGTTCAAAACTTAAAGATTTGAATGACAAAAAATATTGAAGACTAAAAATTGACTGTCCTTAATGACTGCTTAGGTGTGAGGAATAAATGAAAGAACCATTGATGGTGGACAGATCTCAGTTCCTGAACTGTGATGTCATTGAGAGAGAAAGGGGGTTATAGGTGACAGAAAATGGGGAAGGTGCTGACGAGTTTCCTCTGAACATACTGAGTTCGAGGTTACTATATGAGACATTTCCATGCACATCTCTCAGGTCTACCCTGGGGATGTTGATGTGGCTGTCATCATCGTAGAACAGCACTTGAAATGATGATAGGGATGAACTCTGAGGGAGACTGAGTGAGAACGATGGGAGCTGCAGGTGGAGCCCTAGGAGCCCTGCTAAAGTTTGAAAGATAGTTTCTCTGGATGATGTGATAGGGTGGTAGGAAGGTAATAGAGTTGAGATCTTTCATTTCCTATAAACTTTGTACTTTTTTTTCACATTATCTCAACAATATATGTTTTACCTTGTAGCCAAAAACACAAAAGAAGATAAAACTCATCATGGAAATAGCACGGTTCTAAGATCCAGCATTTTAACACAGACAGATGATAAGAGAGAGAGGGAGACAGAAAGAGAGACACCTTGGCTAGAATCTATTTAGAGGGGTATTTAAAGTCACAGGAGGTACATGGATCAGGTAAAAGAGATAAAGATGTTCTTCAGCAGAAGCTCAAGATAGACAAAGGCTTGTCTAGAAGAAATCTTTGAATTTATTTGTTTTGAGTGGAGTTAACCCTGATAATATTTGCAGCAGACCTACACAGTTTTAGAAGAACTGTATTGGTAGGAATCTTGCCAGGTTGGATTGAAAAGAACACAGTCCAAAATGAATGAGGCCTTTGATGCCCATTTACACCCAAGATGTTGGCAGAAGGAAACGTAAAAGGCTCATCTTCCAAAATAGACTGTGTTGAATGGAAAAGGAAGAATGACTCAGAAGTTAGATTCAAGAGCTTAGAGGGCAGACCCATGAACCACTGAGAATTTTTCCCAGGTCTTGAGTTTGAATCAAGAAAATGTCAACATATACTTTGCTGGATTTCAGAATTGCTATGAACCAGTAACCCCTATGTACATCCTCTATGTTAAGACATATAGCAATAGGAAATTATTACAACTCCCAGATGATGACATAGCCAATTTTTGGCTGTGTAATATGAATAATGTGAGTGAAATGGATTTGGTTTTTAGGAGTTGAAAAGAACATTTCAAATTCAAAGTGTTGAATTGTCTCCATGTGGAACTGATGTCTCCTGGATCATAATAGAACCTGGAACAGGTCCTTCCTCATTTCCAAATTCTTAAATGCATGTGGTTTGGTGCATTACAAAAAAGTCAATGTTTGCAAAAATGAAGACTGAAGGCATAGTAAAATGAAGTTCCCTCTTTTCTAAGAGCAATTGATTCATGTTGGGAATTCAATTTTATGTACCACCGTAATCAAGGTACTTAACATCTTGAATTATAGTTGCTTCACAAATATAATAATGATCATAAAGATAATAAGAATGAAAAATCACACAATCCCAACTTTTAACACATTCTGTACTCTTTTATGTCTTATACATGTTAATATTTGTGGATAAGTAGGTTGGAGATGTAGCTCAGTGGTAGCGCACTTGCCTAGAATGCTTGAGGCCCTGGGTTAAAGCCCCAGCAAAACACACACACACACACACACACACACACACACACACACACACACACACATTTTTGAATATGTGAATGAATAATCAGATAACTTAAGAATAAGTAAGATTTGTAATTTCCTTTTTTACTGATTACTCTGCTGCAATCATTTACATTGCATTATATGTACTTCGTAATTTTTATTTAAAATAATTCCTCAAATAAATGTAGAATAATTTGTTTAGCCACTCCCATATTGCTGACTTTCACTTTTTCACCTATTAAAAATCATGCTGTGTAGAGAGCTTCCTCCTACTTTTGAGTTATTTCTTCATGAAAAATTTTCTTGGCTGAAATAACTGGGTTTAAAAGGCCCTTGGTCGTTTTAAATAGTAACAAAGCAAACTGATTCTTTCTTCCCTATTTTAGTCTAGACTTAGAGTAAACTATGAGATGCTATGGGGATTAACTAAAATGAGAAAAAAGAGTCAAGCCTCAGGACATTACTATTTGCTATCTTGGAGGTCAACGGTGCAAACGTTGGCATTTGTTGGACTAAAGTCATTCATATCTTTATGCTCAGAATGTACTTGAGAAACTTTCCCATATTTAACCTTAATAAACTGTCATGTCTTCCCCTTTACCCTCCCCTCATCTTATTTGTGAGTATTAATCAGGCAGCCTGCACTCTATGGGATACCTGATCACTGTACCCGGGAAAAAATTAATAAGAGCCCATGCAGTGAGCATCAGGCAGGCATTGTGTTCAAGTCTTAAGTGTTGCTATTCTCACTGCAGAGAAGAGGGCAGAGGCTGAGAAGTTAAGCAGATTGCCTATGTCTGAATAATAAAGAGCAAGTACAGCCTGGATCCAAACCTCAGTACTCACATCTATTCTTTTCCAGCATGTCACACCAGTGGGACTTTGTGCCTTATAATCAAAGCTAATCCAAATAACTCAATGGCTTTCCAAACTTAAAGAAATTGTTTTATATCAAAGTTCTCTTCTAAAGTGAGACTTTCTGAATGTTGGATTTGTTTTACCATCTTTCCAGTGAACATGATTTAAAGTGATGGCGGCACCTCTGCTTCTTATCTAGGACATGAAAATTCCAAGTGTCTCAGAGTTACAAGTTCATCTATTGAAGACTAGCTGATAATCTTTGGTCTAAGAAATTTAAATACTTTACCTGAACCCACCCAGATACAAGTACATATACCCTCCATTAGGGTGTAAACTTCCTGTTGTAGTTTTCAGATTTGAGGTCAACAAAGAGTATATCAAATGGATAATTCTAGAGGGAATGTTTCCTGACTTATGAAGATTACAACTTGAAGAGTCACCTGTACAGAGAAATATACAAACTGTCCTCTACCACTCTCATAGACTCCTCTGTTTGGGCTTTGCTTCCTGTAGGAAAGCAGCTCCCCATGTTTTATATAAATTAAATGCCGACTTTGTCATATTGTAGTTATTTACTGCTTCCAATGTTTTGAAAATACCAGATGTATCCTTTATTGAAAGTGGTCTGTTTTTTAGTCCCTTGATTATTTTTACAGATGGATCAGCTATTTTACATTAATTAAAAAACAAACAAACAAAGAGCTAAAGTGATTTGTGGTTCACTCAACCTTGCATTGTTAACTCACAGAAAGGTGAAAACATCCAGAAGGGTTACTAATGAAGGAGACCAAATACACCACTGTAAATATGGCACTTAGGCATAGAGGTTATTTGGAGCTAAAGACAATTGAGAAACAGCAATAAACAAAATCCAAATTTGCCTAAAGGCAGGGGTAGACACCTAATCACCTGAATTAACTCTAGACTTAATAGCCCAGAGATGACTCCAAGCAGAATTCACAGAACAAATCTTGCTAGAATAAACCTTATCTTCCATTAGTCTCCCCTATGTATATATCCCTCCCCACAATCTGCCTCCTCTTATTCTAAACCCCTTTTCCTGTCTTGTCACTCCTATACAACTTTACAGTTCGTTGTTAAGATGCTGTATAAATCCAAGTTCTAACTATTCCTTTGAGTCACTTATCACTGTTTCTTCCATATGTATGCATGATGCACTTATAAATAAAACTTTGTATGATTTCCTCTTGTTAATCTGTTATTTTATCAGTCTAATTTGCAGGGTCCTATTTAATGAACCTAAGAGAATAAAGGAAAAAGTTTTGTTTTGTCTTCCTTACACTAGTATTTTGGGACTTACTTTATAAACTGGCTCTACCGCCTGAAAAAGAACTACCCACAGGTTGGGCCATGAGCAGTGTTGCTGCAGATGTACAATATGCCATGGGAGAGGGTGTATACTAACCTGGGGATTGCCTCCTGGAAAACATACCAGC
This sequence comes from Glis glis, assembly GCA_004027185.1. Taxonomy (NCBI): domain Eukaryota; kingdom Metazoa; phylum Chordata; class Mammalia; order Rodentia; family Gliridae; genus Glis; species Glis glis. The sequence continues at coordinate 26,465 of PVJS01006226.1, read as the reverse complement.
TGATAGCCAGGAAGTAAAGATGGCAAATGTTTGTTGGGGAGGGAAGGCAAGGGAAAACAGTTGTGTGGAAAGAAGATTGAAAGGGAAAGAGGAAAATAAAAGTTGGTGTTTGTTATGTTATTTTCTGAATTCTTGAGTACTATTATCTTTCAAGTGTAACAGAGCCCAAAGCTAGCTTATTATCGTCATCCTCACTAATATCTGCCAAGTTTCTATAAGTGTCATGGCAAAATCAAAATCAAAGCTCCTTTATACCCCATCAGCTTTGCTACTGAATTTAGTTCACTTTAGCCCGTTGGTCTCTTTTTTGCTTCTTCAAATCAGTTCAATAAATACTGGTTAAGCTACAGGGATACAATCATGAATAGAATAGGTGTTTTATTTTAATTTGCCTCCCCCTCAAGAAAACTAAAACAAACAAACAAACAAAAAACTTGATCCCTATTTTGGTATAACCTGTCACTCCTACATTTTTATAGTGTGTGGAGAGTCAGATGTGGAGGTATGCCAAAGAAAGTAGTCAGGAAAAGATGCTGAGGATAATAAGGACTTATGTGTATTACCTGCATTTTAATTGAAGAAGTAAAACTAGCAGTAACATATCTATGATGTATCTGGTTGTGTTAATTTAATTAATGTCTGTTCCTTGCCTGCCCCTTGACTCTAGAACCTGAGGGAGGAGCAAAATCAGGTAAGCTCTATTCATTGTATCTTTCCCAGAGCCTCACCCCTAGTCTGCCACATCATAAATATACACATTCTATTAGTATGCATTTGTTAAAAGAATGGATTTGATACTAAATAAAACTACTTGAATATGGGTAGAAAAAGCAGCCCCAGGTGTTAAGGCTTTCTGCCCTGAGACATTCTTCAATGTTCCTTTAGACTATTTCTGTACCGTCTGCACTGGTAGGGAAGAAAGGCCAAGGGAGCCCTCTCAGTATAATTTATTATATTTATGTAGCACCTACCACCTTGTTACTGGATCTGGGTCAGTGATTCCCAAGGTTTATTTCATAAAATACCAGAGTATCTCTGTGGGACCATAACTGCTTAAAATATTCTCAAAATAAAATTAATTTCATTCTACTTAGGTTTAAAAAAATAAACATGGCCCATGAAAGAGAGGCATTACCAACACAACTCTTAATTAAAACATTTCCAGCAACATTGGTCATCAGAGATCTGGGTTTATTCCAAACTAGTTATTGTTTCATTTATTTATTTTTCAGCACATATTTATGAATTGCTTAATTTCTGTCAAACATTATATCAGATACTTGAGACATAATGCTCTGTGGCACCCATTTTCTGCTTGAAGACTTTATTCAAAGGCCTATGTAATGGAGAGACAATATAACATAAAACCCAAAACTCTATATCCAACATTATCTGCGTGCCCGACACAGGTAATAGAGTCCATTATCCTGTGCATCTTATCTTTTCCTGATATATACATTCCTTACAATTAGCACTACCTAAGGAAGCCTCAATGCAAGCAACTTGAGCAAAACTTACCATGTCTCATGTACTCACTTCTGTTCCAAGACTCTGAAATTGAGACAACCAACCCCAGCCCCATAGTCAAGCGCATAAGAACAAAGCTAAACATTCTTACACAAATATCTGCTTCCTTCTAAGCACACCCAAGTTAAAAATCGGATTCTTTAGAATATCAGAAAGAATATAATTGTTGGAGACCCGGAGATATGAGTTCAAATCCCCACTCTGCCTCTTATGTCGACTGAGCAACAAGACTAGGTATCTTCTCTCATGAAAGGATAGTAGTTCTAAGCTCTTAGAATTGTTATGTGAATTAAATGAGGAAACACAGTTCTGAAGACAATGAAGTTATTCAATAAACATTCTTTCTTCCAGTCATAAAATAATGTAAAGCATTATAACATAATGGTTTCAATTCTCATCACTAAATATATCCAAACAATGGCATTGTTCTAAATATATTTTAAGATGATCATTCATTTTAAAAACCATGTCATTGTAATAACTAAAAAAATGACTTACTTTAGTGAATGATATAAGCTTCGCTGGGCTGTGACTTTCTGGTTAGTGATATTAGAGTATTATCCACATGGTCAGATAACCAACCCATCATTGCAGATATGACCATGGTCTTGCTATGTTATAGACTACATGCTTGTGTCCCCCAAAACTCACATGCTGAAATTTTAGCCCCCAATGAAATGGTATTACAAGATGAGGTTTCGGGGAGGTAATTAGGCTTAGATAAGGCCATGAGTATGGAGTCCCCATGATGGGATAATAATAATAAGAGAGTACAGTGCATTACCTCAGCCATGTGACCACACAGCCAGAAGATGGTTATCTACAAACCAGGAAACAGGTCTTTACCAGACACCAGATATACCAGAACTTAGACTTTCCAGTGTAGAGAACTATGAGAAATAAACTTGTGGTTGCAGCTGCTCAGTTTGTGGTGTTTTGTTATAGCAGCATGAGTCAACTAAGACATTAGTAACACAAAAGCTGTAAGGGTTCACAGACATATATTTGATACAATATATTATATATATTTTATATATTTATACATACATATGTATGTACATAATACATAGAGGTGAAAACTCCCTCAAAATATTGATATATGCTCATGCAAAAATGTTATATATTGAAATACCTATTTTCATCATTAATCCAAAATAGGTTAGGGCAGTATTTCAGGTATATTGCAATATGTCACAGTCAACATTTTCTCTAAATTTGTCCTCTTCTTATTTCCCCTTCTGCTTCCTTCTCAACTCCTATGTATTCCCAAGATAAATGGAGTCATCAATATGATTGATCAGTTAATGGAGCCATGTTCCTAATAGGCAAAGTTCAGGTGCATTAAAATGCCAGGAACTTGAATGGGTCTTCTCTCTTCCACTTTATGTTCAGATATTGGTAAGCTGAGCTAAGGCCTTTTTCTTGGACTCCCCCTTTCTCTCTGCTTGATAATTCTGGTTATTACTTCCAGTTACTGAACCATATGGCAAATGGCACATACTTAAGATTTAGGTTCAAAAGGAGGTAGGAAGCCCCATTAAGGACATGCACACCCCATTTCAACTCTGCTAGATTTCTGCACTGGGATGTGTTGAGAACTGGAACAGCCAATAATAAAGCAATACTTCCCACCACCACCCTCACTATTAATCTTTTGACATCTCCCTCCAAAGCCCTCCAAGAAAGAGATTATGGGAAGGGCACCAGATCAAATCAGAGATAGAAGATCTTTCTGCCTGAAAATATTTTTAGAAACTGCACAAAAATAGTTAGTGAGATCATGGAATTTTCTTTCCTGAAAATGTTTTTTTTTTTTTTCAGAAAGAAATTATCCTTCATATCTCCTTGATCCAGTTGAAAGAATGTAAGCACTTCTCTCCCTGGAATCCAAAGGAAGGCCAAAACTTCTGTTTTAGAATCCGGAATAAGTTATGAACCAATCAAGCGTGCTCATCTAAAATTTCCCTCCACATTCCTTAGAACAGGGAACATCTTTCTGAGGTTAAATCATAATTGCTTTCCATAGAGGTTTTCCATTCTTACATTAAAAGCAGGTTTAAAGTTTCCTATCATAACACTGCAGTATCTACATGATATAGAAGGACAAAAGCATCTATATTCATTTCTATCTTGCAACAAATTCAGCTCATATTCCAGGAGAGAAGAAGATATGAGACTGTTCTAGGCAGAAGGTCTTTACAACAGTATACAGTATATAGTATAATGCTTTGAGTCATGCACACCTGTTCTAAGTACTTCCTGCTAAGAGATCCTTGGAGTTTAACATCTCCTCTGATATGGGTACGAAAACTACATTTGCCTATTCTGCCCATAGTTAGCACTCACTACTTTTTAAATGCATTATGGTTAGTAACAAGGTAGTAGAGCATAATCAAAGAGTTTAATTACAGAAAATGTGTCTGTATGCTCTACAACTGCTGTACTGACTTTGGGCAAACTTCTTACCCTCTTGGTGCAGTTCCGAGTGTTCCTGGCCCATCTTTTACACACTTTTTTGTGCATGAACACAATCCATGACTTATAACAGGAGTTTGTCTGTAGTCACCAAGGTTCCCCATTATTACTTTTTTAAAAATTGGTTCATCATAATTATACATAAGCATGGGATTCATTGTGATATGTTCATGCACACACATAACATAATCTGGTCAATTTCATTTTGTTTGGAACCTTTGGTCTTAAGATTTCATTCTATGTTTACCTGTAGTTTCTTAGGGAGGTTTGTCCTCACAGTAGCTCTTTCAAACTCTACCTCAAGTCCTGACTGATACCAGCCAAGCAGCCATGAGCATTGAGCATTGGTACGAAGGGCTGGGTGGAACATTCCAGAGCTAACCAGTTAAGTCAACTCTTTTTTGCCTGTTCCTGAGAAAGCAGGTGGCCTATAACAACATCAAGTGATGGTCACCGAACCAAAGTTGAACATGCATGGGCACTGCTGGGGAGAACCACACACAAGACTCCGCTTGGAAATCTATGGAAGCTTAGGACTCAAGACAATAAATAAACATGTACAAATGAATACGGTACAAATTGAGCAAATAGATGATGAAGGGACAGAGAAAATATAAAGTAGGACAATTCTCCAGAGAGCAGGAGTCATAAATACTCACTAGAAGCTACAATGGCGAAAATTTAGTTTGAACTCAAATTCACAAGCATGATTGCTGAAGTGAATGAGCCCATGTAAATATTCAGTCCATGGAAGAGCAGGCAGTTCATTGAGGAATCACATCACCCCAGGAGGGGTTCTCGAGCACATCTACAAGGGTACGCACGTGTGGTCTACTAGTTATTTATACGCTGAAACACGGCCACCCACACCTTCACACACACAGTAGACTTCGTGGCATTTGGCTGTGTTTTGATGATTGCTAAGTGATTTACAGGGAAAGGCAGCTGGAGAGGATTTCTCCAGCGTGAAACTCCTTTATACCAAGGCCTGTGGATCAGTGGTCCAGCATGCCAGATGCTTTGTTCCAAAAGGCCAATGAGAGTTTGCTAATAAGGCCATGCTCCATAAAACCCATCCACACAAGTCTTTGATGGAGATGAATTACAGTTTACAAATGATTAAAATATTGTTAATGATGATATCAAGGTACTTGAGGCTCTGAAAGGGGAACTTTGAAAATGAGACGTTACCAGGACCTCTGAAGTCTTAAGCGCTTGTCAGTTCATGTTTTTAAAAAGCACATTAGTTTTATCCAGTATCCATATAACCTTTCTCCTCATCCTTGCTCTGTTTCCCTGGCAACCATTTAAAAGTGCTGCAAAAGGCCCCGCTGTCTCAAAAAAAGAACAGAAAAGAAAAGGACAATGGTCTCAGGCTTTCTTCCTTTCTTGAGGGTTTTCTCCATCTTCCCAACCACTTCCCTGGCTCTTGGAGGTTTAACAGTATCCAGAGCTATCTCGCCTTCAATGTGAGAGTGCGGGGTAATTAAGGAGGTGGGTGTCAGGCCAGGGGGAAGCTGCTTCTTTAAGAGTGTGGTTAAACATTTGGGGTCAGCTGGGAGGCCTTGAGTCTGGGGTGGAACAGTACTTAGCGCAGACACACAGTGACAGAATCTTTCAGCGAGAATCCTCCTGCTTTCAAACCCTGGATCTGAAGGAGAGGTGTGTGTGAAAGGCAGGGATACTGGCTGTCAGCTGCCACTCCAAGGGAGCTGCCCAGAGATGGCAGATGAGAAAGCTCTGGCCCAGGCGTGGAGCCACAGCAACAGCGGGGTGGACCCAGCAACAGCGGTCAGCATCTCAGATGTTCTGCCTCCGCATTCTTCTCAAGATTTCTTTTCCCATTTTTTTTTTTTTTTTTTGCAGTACCAGGGATTGAACCCAGGGGTGTTCTACCTCCGAGCTACAGCCCCGGCTCTATAGTTTATACTTTATTTTGAAACCGAGTCTCATGAAGTTGTGGAGGGCCTCACTAAGTAGCTGAGACTGGCCGCGAACCCGGATCCTCCGGTCTCCGCCTCCCAAGTACTGGGATTACAAGCACGCACCACCATGCCTGGCCCCATTTTTTTTTTTAAATAATAGAAAATAGCCTTGTCTTACTAACCCCAACATGCCTGGCTTCAGGAAAAGTAAGAGGAGAAATATGGTGTTTTACAGGCTCCATCACACTCAAGACCAAGCTGCATCTCACAGTGGTCAAAACTTGAGGCTCTCCCCCAGCAGAGGGGCACACACCTGTAGTCTCAGATAAGGCAGAATCTGAGGCAGGAGGATCGCAAGTTCGAAGTCGGCCTCAGCTACTTAGTGAGACCTTATCTCAACATAAAGAGTAAAAAGGAATGGAGGTCTATCTCAGTAGTAGAGTGCCCCTGGATTCAATCCCCAGTACCACACACAAACACATACACACAAACAACAAAAAACATTCACCATTCTTGATCAGTTTGTTAAAGATCCTTTTTTGTTTTTAAATGTGCTTTTATTGGTGCATTAGAGTCTCACATCACAATGAATATCTATTTGATGTTAACATACATGCACACAGCTCTTAGTGTCTCCCCCACCTCCCCCCACCCATATGAAGTACTGAGAACGATGTTGGTATATTCTCACATGTACACATTGTTTATGATAGTAATTCCACTGATTCGAAAGCAAGGCCAAATATGGACCACCATGTGCTAGGAACCATGTTGCAAGATTTATACCAGTACTTTTTTTAAATCCCCAAATAACTATTTACTAGAGTTTGTTCCCAGTTAACATTTGTGTTTTTCCTTCCCGACCTTCTTCTCACCTCCCAGAGACTAGCTTGTTTGCCCAGAGTCCAACAGCACCTCATGCATCTAACTTTTGAAAGGTCATGCTGCTTCCAGGAGGCATCGCTGTCTGCCTGGCATCCTGTGCAAGAGCTCAACAGAGACAGCCAGAGGTTAGGATTAGGACTTTCATGCAAAATAGGTCTGGATCAGTCTTTTGTAACCCAGTTACCCCCAAGAATACTCATTCCCCCGAAGGAGACTCGACCGAACCTCCTTTCTTCTGACTGATGTTATCCAATAATGCAGCATCACAGAAATTGGTTTTAGACAATTTTGACTCATGGATATGTATTAAGGATTTCCCATATGCTTAGCACTCTCAGCAATAAACAGAGAAGTACAGTCCTTTGGGCTGGAGATGCAGCTCAGTGGTAGAGCACTGGCTTAGCATGTGTGAGGTCCTGGGTTCAACCAACAGTACCACACACACACAAAAGCACTGCCTGTCGAGGGCAAGGGTGTCTCGAGCCCCTTGGTGAGAACAGGGCCTTGGATGTCCACAGAGCAGGAAGGATGAACTGCTCAGCCACCAACTGACTGCATGGCCTTGAACAAGTTCCCCAGGCTTCGGTATTCTTACTTATAGAATGGTAACTACATGAAGTCCTACCTCAAATTGCTAGGAGAATTAAATGAGATAATGTAAGCAAAGCCCATTTTAGATAACAATGGAAGTTAGAGTCATTATCAGCTCACTTTGCAACTTTGGTGATAATGATGAAATAGAGAGCTGGAATGGTATGATGTTCAAAGTGAGAGCTTCATTTTTAAGAATTATCTGCAAAAGAAGAGATGAATATGAGCTTGCACGGAGCACAGACTGATAAAAGAATTGAGCTTGACTGTGGATTTTCAGAGACAGAAAAGAAGCCATGAGTGTTTCCTTTCCGGCAGCTGTGGAAATCTGCTTATGAGCTGTAAAGTTTGGAAGAGGTTTGAGTCAAAGGAGAGTGGCAGGCTCTTCTGGGATAATGGGAACAGAAAAGGTTGTGGAGGGAAGACTGTCCTGGTTATGGAAGGCCCTAAAGCTGACGCTTGTCCCCATAGAGGAGTCAGGATATCTGAGAGAGCTGTCCAGCAGCATTCCACTGCATCCTTGAGCTGTCAATCTCAGGAAATCTCTTCTAGGCACAGGAAACCTGGGACCAAAGAGAGCCGATTGGAAGATGGAGCAATCAAGTGGACTCAGCACAGCATATCTTCTTCATTCCTCAGACATTTCACATGTGAGGATGTCTCACTCAGAGACTCAGGCAACAAACAGAACGTCAGAAGACAGAACCCCGAGAGGGAGGGGAAATGATGAAGAGATACAAAGATAACTAGACCGACCCAGTTGAGCTGGAGCTGAAGAGATATTAGCTCTGTCAAGAAGAATTGGTTCTCTGCAGTAGATTCCAAACAGGTTAATGGAGGGCAGGATATGCTGTCTTGGCAACTTGAAGATATTTTAATGGGTTTAGTGAACAAGTGCCTGAGAATTTGTTCATCCTACACCAAACCCTTATCTTACTCCACCAGGTTCTTCTGTTCTAGCCCCCTTATTATGTATTTTTTAAATCCTCCAACTGCCTGCCTTTTTTTTTTAAAAGAAGAGGTTGAATGCAAAAGTGAATCTGAGATTATTCAACACTGATTCTTCGGTAAAGTTATCATAACAAATTGGTCTTGGAATGGATATGATACTTTAGGGAACTGTTGAAACATGGATTAACACAAGGTTTTGTTTGGAATTTGGTTGATTTCATTTAGTCACGTTGACCCTGATTCCAGCTGGTTGCATGGAATATTATCTGGTTCATTTCATCTTCCTCTGGTCTACACTTCCCACTCATTCCCAATTACTTATTAGATGCCTGCTTTCTATAAGGTGCTGAACTAGGGCTAGAGATGCAAAGCATCCAACTTCATGGAGTTTATCTTGTACTAAGAGGATTAGATTCATAAAGAGAAAAGAAAAGAAAAATATGTCCATATGTTTTATTTGCAGTTGAGTTTGGACTGTGCTGAGGTAAAAGTGAGATGAATGTGGCTGAATTCATGTGAACACCAGAGTGAGAGAAGATGCATCCAAGAGGCACACAAGTACAGGGCATCACGCAGAGCCTAGAAGCTCATTCTTGGGAGTGCACCCTTGTTATAGTTAGATATAAAATGTCCCCTAAAGAGCTCATTTATTAATGTTTAGAGTTGGTGTAATTGACTCATGAGGGTTGTAATCCCAGAAGTGGATAAATCCACTGTAATGGATTTACCTGGGTGGTAATCCATAGGCCTGTAGGGTGTGGCTGCAGGAGGTGGTCCCTCGGAGTGTGGCCTTGGAGATTATATAAATGGTTCCTCTTCCCCCAGCTTGCTCTCTTGCTTCCTGACTTCATGATGTGAGCACAGTCTATGTGCTCTCCCTTTCTCCACTTCCTGTCACCATGCCCTGAGATCCGTGGTCCCTGGCTTCACAAGGACTGAACCCCAAACCATAAGAAAATAAATCTTCTTTCCTCTAAGTTACATGGTAAATCTTTAGATTATAGCTACAAGAATGCTGATGGATACGACCCTTTAATGTGACAAAAATGGAACACCATTGGAGGATTCTGAACAGGGTAGAAATACCAGCTGCTACAGGATGGATCCTCTGCTCTTTGGGGAGGATGTATGCTTAAGGACATTTTGAGTGGAAGCAGATAAACCAGACAGAAGTTGATGTGCACTCCAGGAGAAAGAGTATAGGAACTTGGACCAGGGAGGTTGAGATGTAGGAGATAAGAAGTGCACAGATCTCTGATATATTTTGGAGGTAGAACTAATAGGACTCATTGGTGGATTAGATATTGGTTGGCTTATAGAATGAATGCTTTACCTCCCTAAAAATGTATGTGTTAAAATACTAACATATAGTGTAATAGTATTAGGACACAAAGCCTTTTTGAACCAATTAGGTCATGAGCTTAGAACCCTCATGAATGGGACTTTTGCCATTATAAAAGGGATCTCAGAGAGTTCTCTCATTTTCTCTCTGCCATGTGAGGACACAAGAAGAAGATAGCTGTCTGCAACCTAGAGGAGGCCCTCACCAGAACCCAACAATGCTGGTACCCTGATCATAGACTTCCAGCCTCCACAACTGTGAGAGATAAATCTCTGTTGTTTATCAGCCACCCTGTTCATGGTACTTTGTTAGAGCTGCCTGAGCTGATGGGAATAGGGAATATGATATAAAAGGAGAGCCAAAGATAGAACTGGGCTCTTTTGGCAGAGCATTAAGAAGGGTGGAATTGTCATCCAAGGAGAAGGGGAAACTGGAGGAGGAGCAGGTTGGCAGGGTGCTTGAGTGGGAGGTAGAGGTATTGCAATCCAGAGACCCAAAAGGTTAGTTTTTGACAAGTTAAGTTTGGAAAATCTGTTAGACATGCAGAGATGTCATGTGGACAACTGAGCCCACAAGTTCGGATTTCAGAAGATATTTGAGGACCGAATATATAAATGTGGATGTCCTCAACATACAGATAGAATTTAAAGTCATGAAACTGGATGAGGTCATCCTAGGAGTTAACAGAGACAGAGAAGCAAGAGAATCAGGACTGAGTTCTAAGAACACTAGTGCTTAAGAATTGGAAAACTAAGATTCAGTGAAAGAAACCATTAGAAAGAAAAGCAGGAGGTTATAGCGAGTGCTCCAGGGCCCAGAGAAGAAGTAGTGCTTAAAAAGAAGTAGCAAAACCTTCTTTAATCATTGAGTTTGGTAAGGTGGAAGTCATTAGAGTAATTGTCAAGAAAATTTTGGTAAGCCAATAGGTATGTGTTAGGGGCTAAAAGTTTGTGTTCTCCAAAATTTATATGTTGAAACTATAACCACCAATGTGACAGAATTTGGAGCTGGGCCTTTGGGAGGTAATTAGGGTTAGATGTAGTCCCCATGATGGGATCAGTACTCTTTTAAGAAGAAACACCAGAGAATTCTCCCTCCCTCTTTCCCTCTTTCTCTTTCATGTGAGGACATAGTGAGTGGCCATCTCTAAGCCAGGGAGAAGCCCACACCAGGAAGCAAATCAGCAGGCACCTTAATGTAAGACATCTACCTTCCAGAACTGTGAGAAAGATGGTGTGTTGTTTAAGGCTCCCAATCTATGGCAATTTGGATAGCAGCTCACATAGGTTCACATAATAATGGGAGCCTGCTCTGAGTATGTGTGAGATAACATTGAATGAAAGAAATTGAAAACAGTGAATATTTAAAGTTCTCCTTAGGACTTTAACTGTAATGTGGAGCTGAAATATAGACCGCAAGCTGAAAGACAGTTTATGAGGTCAGGAAGGTTTTCAAAATGGGGAGTTTAAGTGCATGGGTGCGTCCTGTTGGGGACAATTTAACAGAGAAAGAAAACTGATGGTGCAGGAAGAGATAACTGTGTGAGACAACAGGATCCAGAACACAGGTGGAGTTGCAGCCCGTGATGAGAATCAAGATCACCATCCCTTCCAAATTAAAGCAAAGCAAAATACTTGGGTAAATTTGGCATCAAAGACATGTGCATGCTCTCTGGTGATGGCAGCCACATTCTCTGGGAAGTAGCAGAAAGCCAAGAATGAGGAGGAAAAGGAAAGGTTGGAGATCTGAACTCCACTTATGTATGCATTCCTATTTGTCTAGCAATAGATTTGAATATTCTGTACAAATCCATCTACACTATTTAATAACAAAAGGACAATAAGAATTGTGAAGGTACCTAAACAAAAATCTTGACCTACTGACAAATATCTACATTGGCAACACAGAACATTCTTTGTAAGGAAAAATTTTACCTCACCCTCCCACCAAAGGCATCCCAAGCCTGCCTTATGTGTATCAATGCATTATATCTTTTATGACTCTGAATGGATAATCCACATTCATTTTCTGGACAATACCTAGTGACCTTTGCAACTCATTAAGTGTTTAGAGAACAGAGCATAAATGTTCTCAAGTGCTATCTCTTCTTTTGGGGACACAGGTCAAGAATAAAACCTGATCATAGTTTCAACTCTAGTTTAGGTCAAAATTCAACCTGCATTATGCCTACCTTTACCCACACATAGCTCTTCTACTTTAACATTTTCTCTCTCCTTTTGTTATTCTTTATGGCCCTGGCTGTGTTTGGGGTTCAACTTCTGCACATCCTGGGTACCCATTCATAGAATGGAGACAGATGCTATTCCTGAGGTATATGCCAGACTTCTAATGCTCTGTGATCTGTTAAGATACAGAGAGAGACAGCTGTAGGAGACAGGAGACAGGACACAGCACAGGTGGAGGCTCAGCCCCAATGATGAAAACCAAGGTCGCTATCCATTCCAAAGGAAAAGAAGGCCAAGATACAAACCTCAGACTTCCCTCTGCAAAAGGGCTGTGCAGTGTGCATGAGAGTCAAAATATTGGTTGCAAGTACTTAGAGATTATTAGATTAAAAGAAATCTATCACCTTGAGGAGATTCCATCAAATACTAGTCTCATTTTATTGGTGGACCAGAGACCAAGGATCTGCATAGAGAAAAAGACTACATTTACTGAGCGCTATTTTTTCTTTTTATTCCAGTAAAGAACTTCAAATACATGAACTTATTTAATATTCACTCCAAATTCAAGATACGGGGATTATTGACCTCATTTTTCAAATGAGGAGCCTGAAACTCAGAGACAGGGTGCAACCTGAGCAAGGTCAGGCAACTATTAAGAGGCAGAGCTGGAATTCAACCAAGTCTATCTGCATCCAAAGCCCCATGCTCTTAATCAGAGCTTTTTTTCTGAGTCTTGAGCCGCCCCCCCACCCATTGGATTGTTTTTCAAGCTACGTGTGTGAATGAAAAGTGTCAGTCAATTCTCAAGTTGCTTGACGTGAAAAGTCCACCATTTCTGTTTCCCAGCATATGTGTTTACAGCTATTAATGAGGAGAAGCCAGGCTTCCCCGAAGTAAAGCCCAGTAATACTATCTGTGCATTTCAGTTAGTGGATTGGGAATTGGACTCATGGTCTAATCAACCCACATGCACGCACAGTATTTAACAGCCACACAATACTACCGAACAATACTTCTCTAGAGACAGGATGTTGGCAATGAACAAGAGGCTAAACAGCTGAACTAAAGGACCCACAGACACAAAAGCAAGCTTGGGTGTGATCAGGCATGATACGTGCATGGGGAGGAGTGTTTTTGTGCAGTTTGGGTAATAGATTAGTTGTGTTAATTAATTGTGTATTTGAAGTTTGTTGCCACTTCATACCAAACATTTCCTTAAAAAGAGAGAGAGGGAGATGCAAAACAAAAAGCCTAATCTAATATTCAACAAACATTCTGCACCCAAACAGCACATCTTTGTCTGAAACCTTAGTTCCAAGAACCACTTACAGGCTTTCATCACCATATTATAATATTAATCAAGACTCATAATGCAGAGTGATTTGCATGCCAACAAATATATTTACACTGTAAATTGTTTGTTGAGGAGCCTTGGAGAGAAATGCAATTCACTGCTATAGAATTGAATAGTAAGGAAAATCCCCCACTAAAATCTGGAGAAAAATAAAGCATCTGTAGATGTTGGTTCTCCAGAGCCATGAGTAAGGGATTCGTTAGCATTCCACCCAACACCTCACAAAGCATTTAGCTCCCAATGTTTCTTGGAAAATCAGTTTCACTGTAAGTTTGGATATGTGTTTCCCCTCTTACTGACATAAAATTGTGCTACAACACAATTAGAGCTTCTATAAGGAGAGGGATGGATAAATGATAGAGAAACAAAACTCCTTCCTGAGGCATCCCTGCACCAATGTTAGGCCTCCCGGTTACACTTTGCTAGGTCCACCTTCTAAATGATGTCAAATTTATCCACTTCTCCCCATTCCCATAACACCAGTGTAATCATAGCTACCAGTCATATCCTTCCAGGATGATTGTAATGGTCTTCTGGCTCCCTACATACATCCACTTAACATATAGTTCAGGAATCATCATTTATAGCACACAAATTCAGGTAGGACGCAATGAGATGAGTCTGTGTGACACATTATGCGGTCACTCTCCTCACAAGGCTCTTTGTGGTCTGGCCCTGCCAGCCTGCTTTTTATCACTCCTCTCTCTCCCTCACTTTCTCTTTTTCTCTCTCTCTCTCTGACCTTCTAATAGCCTGCCATAAAAACCACACTTTTCCCCTGGCTCCCAGCCTATCTCAGGGATCCTATTGATACACTCTCCCAGCACTCAGTGCTTCTATTTCAGAGCACTTATCACAGTGAGCAATTAAATAATCATTTTAATTCATTTAATTTAAAGTCTATCTCTCTCATTCTGATTCATTTTCATAATGTATTCCTGGATTATGAGAGATACAAAATCCAAGAACAATATACTAGGAGAGTGCTGTTGAAAATATAATTGTCTTCATTTATTTCTGCCTTTGGCCAATATAAATTTAGTGTCCACTCAACATCAGTACTGTTTAGCTACCTAGCTAGATACAGAGATGCTTGCATATGTATCCAGCTATCTATACCTATATCTGTATATCGAAACAGATGAGATGAATTAGATGGAGGGATAGAAATAGAGACAGAGACAGAAATGCTCTATCTACCTAAGTGCAATGATGGCTACGCACAAACACTGAGTCTCAGTGGAGGTAAAAGTCATCCTGGGGGTGTAATGAGTAAAAATTTCCAATGGAGGAAGTGTAACTGAAAGAAGGACTAAAAAAAAAATCTATCACTTGACTAGCAATATCCCAAGATTTTCTTCACTGAACCAAAACATACCACAGGCACAATGGTAGAAAATAATAATCCTTTAATTCCTAGCTGCCTTTGGTTTTGTATTTATACTTGTCTTCTAGGGGCTCTGTTAACATTGTGCCAATTGATTCTAATTTTATTTCTTATCAGGCAAAGAAAGAGACATATTAAGTTGTTAGTGGAAAGAAGACCTAGCTGGAGTGAAAACCTAACCTTTGCATATTCATTCAACAAGCAGGCAGGCATCGATTCAGGCTTGACCCTGTGCATATGCTGAGAGTGGTTACGCAGGATGGCCAGCCAGCTGTTGTGCATCTGCAGGGCACAGAACAGGTGACAAGTCAGCCCTCTAGGTTTACTTTAAGGATGCTTTCTGGGGACACAAAGACAAAAAAAGGAGTTTTTCTTATGTTTGAGGGACCTAATCAGTCATGGAAAACCAGCCTAAAGATTTGAGTCCAATGACACGGAAGGATCACTGGGGTTCCACCAAGGTGGAAAGAGGGGGTGATAGAGGCTGAAGGAGAATGGTAATGAGGAAGGCGCAGGCTCAGAAATGGCATCAGAATTCATGTGAGCGGGACCTGAGTCTGGAGGGTAAGAGACTGTCACAGAGGTGCAGGGCGTACAAAGTGCTGGGCCAAAGGAGGACCTCCTGCAAAGACATAGGAGAGTGCTTTACTAGTTTCTGAAGAGTGAGTAGTTCAGTAAGGAAGTTCAAGGGAAGCTCTGTCCACAGTGTTCTGAGGGTGAGTAGATGGGAGAGAAAGACATATGTGGGGGAAGTGGGGTGGAGATGAGGCCTTGGCAGACTGCAATTCTAAAGAATCTGGAAGTTTTCCTGTAGACAATAGTCAACCTCAGAAAAGTTTCAATTAGAAAACCAAATATGCAGAAAATTAAAGACCAATATAAGATTGAACCATAGTAAATTACTCTTTTTTATAAAAAAAGTCTAATATTGGCAATTTTCTATGGTTCAACCTAATATAATGAACTCTTGTGTACCATTATGTGAATTTGGCAACTGCTAATATTTTGTCATATTTGCTTTGTATTTTTATTAATTTTTGGTGCATTGTTATTATAGATCAGAGTGAAATTCATAGTGATGCATTAGTATATGCACATGATGTCATTTTCCCTCCCCACACTTCCCCCATCTCCTCCCACCCCATACATGTGTATGAGATTCACACTGATAAGTTAATATATACACAAAACATTATTTGGTGTTTCCTTCCCAAACCTTCCCTTTTCCTCCCCTCCTTCTTTCCCCAATTCCCTTCTACTACTCCTCTTCTATAATCTAATCAATAAATGGGCAAATTAATTGGACACTTCTCAAAAGAAGAAATACAAATGGCCAACAAATATATGATAAAAATGTTCAAAATGTTCCTTAGCAATAGGGAAGACACAAATCAAAATTATACTGAGATTCCATCTCACTTCAGTTAGAATGGCAATCATCAAGAGTACAAATAATAATAAATGGTGGTGAGGATGTGGGGGAAAATTAACACTTGTACATTGTTGGAATTGTAAATTAGTACAACCATAATGGAGATCGGTATGGAGGTTCCTCAAAAAACTAGATTGGAACCATGTGACCCAGGTATACCTCGCCTCAGTATCTTTCCAAAAGAATTAAAGTCAGAATAATAGTGATGCATGCATACCCATTTACTATATCATCTTTTTTGGTGCATTATAATTATGCATTATACTGAGATTCAAAGTGATACATTCATACATACACACATCAAACTGCTCCATCTTTTTAACTAAAATATTTTGAAGTAATCCACCATGGCATTTTTTTCATAAGTATTTAATATGTACCCTTAAAATTCTGATATTCTTCTACAGAAACAAAATATGTTTATACATTTAATATAATCAACAAATATCCTTTTCTATCAGCCAATAGTCAGTCAATATTCAAATTTCTCCAGTTTCAACAAGAATAGAATTTACACCTGCTTTATTCAAATTTGAATCCTATGAAGAATCATACATTTCACTTTTTCATTACATTCCTTAAGTGAAAGGCATCCCTAAAAGAGTAGTTTTGTCAAGGCTTCTGGGGTTGCTGTTTTATCTATAAAATAAGGATCCTAGTCCATCCTAAAACATGGAATGATTTATACAGCTCATAGATTCATTCCTGAAAAAAAAAGAATTACATATAGTCTATATCTACTTAGGATTTTAGTTAGTTAAACTGAGTCATGGAAGAGTTACTGGATTGGTCCTAGATCCCATAGTTGACCAGTAATACATCAGTATTTTGTAAGTCTGTTAGAGTTAAAATAAAACCACATAAGGTCAACCTCAGCAAATTATTGAGACCCTGTTTTAAAATAAAAAATAAAAAGGGCTGGGGGTATAGCCAGAGGTAGAATGCCCCTGGCACCAAATAAATAAATAAATAAATAAATAAACAAACCACACAAATACTCCCAAAATGATAGCGCATATATATATATATATATATATATATATATATATATATATGCTCTCTCTATATCTATCTATCTATCTATACACATATATATATGTATATATAGAGAGAGAGAGACATACTTGACAATACTATATACATATATATATATGTATATAGTATTATATATATGTATTAAGAAACACCCCCTCTAAAATAGTGAAGTGACCATCATATGGTCTGTCCAGCTGCTAGGCAAATGCACAAAATACCACTTCCCTAGTCTAACTAGTTAGTGGAAAAGCCAACCTTCTGTCCTCAGAATCCTACAAATATACTGTAATAAACGTTCTTAGGCAGATTTGTTCAGTCAGCAACTCCACTCTAAATGTGACAAATGGCCTATCCCCATGACCACGGGGGTGATGGTTGTATGGTTCAAACATCATTTGTATAAATCAGTTAAATGAAAATACTGTAATAATAGTAGTAATTGTGTGCTCAGTAGTCCTCCCTTATCTGTGGGGGATGTGTTCCAAGACCCCAGTGGGCATCTGCAACCATGAATTGTATTGAATGCTATATGTATATATATATATATATATATATATATATATATATATATATATGCATATATACTTGATTTTTTTTTTGCGGTACCGGGGATTGAACCCAGGGGCATTCTACCCCCAAGTTCTACCCCCAGCCCTATTTTTTATACTTTATTTTGAAACCGGGTCTCACAAAGTTGCGGAGGGCCTCACTAAGTAACTGAGGCTGGCCGTGAACCCGGATCCTCTGGTCTCCGCCTCCCAAGTACTGGGATTACAAGCGTGCATCACCATGCCCAGCTATATATACTTGATTTTTAACCATATGCATGCATACAGATGATAAAGTATAATTTATAAATTAGGTACAGTAAAGATTAACAATAACTAATAATGAAGTAGAACAATAATAAAAAATACACTGGAATAAAATTACCAACATCACTACTCTTGCATTTTGAGACTTCTTTGGGAAGGTACTGGAGATTGAACCTAGGGATATTCTGCTTCTGAGCTATAGTCCCAGCTCTTTTTATTTTTTTTTTAAACAGGGTCTTGTTAAATTGCTGAGGGTCTCACTAAGTCACTGAGGCTGGCCTTGAACTTGAGATTCTCCTGTCTCAGCCTCCTAAGTACTGGGATTACAGGAGTGCACCACCATGCCCATCTTGGGATCATTTTTAAGTAAAATAAAGGTTGCTTGAAGACAAGCACAGTGATACTGTGATGACTAATGAGCAGGTAACATATATAGCTTAGATACACTGGACAAAGAGATGACTCATGCCTGAAGTGAGACAAAGCAGGATGGTCGGAGATTTCATTGCACTACTCAGAATAGCATGCAATTTATGCCTGAAGATTGTTTATTTCTAAAATTTCTCATTTAATATCTTCAGACCATGGTTGACTGCAGGTAACTGGAAGTGCAAAAACCAAAATCACAGGTGGGGGATACTACAGAATACTCATGTGAGTGAGTGTACTTTCCTATCCACTGCTTGAGATAATCTGATGTTAGTGATGCTCTCAGTATTAAAACACTCTGAGTAGGATAACTATAATAAGAGCACAAAATGAGAAGTAATTAGAAGTTAAGAAGTAACTGAGGCATTTGGAGCAAAAAGTATTTTTGAATGCTGAATTAGCTGAGTTTCTTGGCAGGCAAGACAAAAAACAGACACAATGAATGTATAAATTCTCAGGCTTACATTTCCTTTCATAAAAAATGTCAATATCATTAAAATCATAATCATTACCAGCATCACCATCCTCCTCTCAGAACTGCCATCATTCTCCTATCTCAGCCTCCCAGGCCCTGGGATTAAGCCATCACCACCATCATCACCATACCCATCTTCCTTTCCACCGTCATCACTATCATCACCATGTCAACATCCAAGTGCAACTGTGTCTAACGTTGAGAGGTAAGGGGAGCACCTACACGACTAACTCATTTACTCTAAAAACCCGTGTACATTGTGTTTCGTGCATGCGGTGTTGTGCTTTATAGCATGAGAAATAAAATGATGCCTATATTTATGGCCTTTATGGAACACAAAACTATACCTCTTGAGTGAGATGTATGGCAATTGAATAAATAATTTCTACAGTAATTAAAACAGCTCTATTTTACAGTGTGCCCTACTAAGAACATTAACCTACCCAAGGTCTTCGCATTGTTATTCAATTTAATCTACTCAACAACACTGAGAAGAAAGCACTAGTATTATTTTATGGAGGTGGAATTTACCAGCCAGAGTACCCAGAACAATCCCCTGTGGCTGCCAGCAAATAAGTAGTGGTGTTAGGATTATTGCCACATTTGCCTGACTTGCAAAGTGATGTTCTTTCCACTGTAGCTTCTTCTGATCAAAATATTATTTGGGGGCTGAGGATGTAGCTCAGTAGCAGAACACTTGCTTTGCATGTGTGAGACCCTGGATTCAATCCCCAGTACCCCCCCAAAAAAGTCCTTTTTAAGTCACACATCCAGGAAAGCGAGATGAGGAAACCTCCAGGAAGATACTATTAGTGATACACACAATGTCCCCATCTGCTGTTGTGAGTCGTAAATATCTGGAAGGAGCCACTGGTTAATACAGAATAAGAGAGGGAAAGAATAGCAGTAGACACCAGACTGCTAGAATGTCCTATG
The DNA here is from genome assembly GCA_004027185.1 of Glis glis. Classification (NCBI taxonomy): domain Eukaryota; kingdom Metazoa; phylum Chordata; class Mammalia; order Rodentia; family Gliridae; genus Glis; species Glis glis. The sequence goes on along the minus strand of PVJS01006226.1, from coordinate 6,720 downwards.
TTTCTGTGCGGTAGAGCCTTGCATTGGTCATGTTAACACAGCTTTGCCAAGCTCCATAAAAGGGGCTGTCCTTCTCAGCAACGTGGCCACCTAGGCTGGTGGCCCTGGTGTTTCATTCCCCTCTCTCATTTCTCATTCTACTATAGAGACAATGCATTTTGCTCACTGACACAAAAATCCAGTGTTAAATCAATCAAGCTGTGAATATGAAACCAATCGCCTTCCAGTCCCAGAAGGCTTGCTTTGGCTGGTGATGACCAGAGCTCCAGAGCTCCAGGACTCAAAGGGATGATTACAGTCACTGTTATAAGGAAATTAAAATGAGTATTTTGAGATGTTCTTTAAACTGCTGGATGGCTCATTAGTGGGAGGTATTGATCTCCCGGCACAGATATGTTCAAAAGAGGGAGTGGAAAAATAACCAGAAAGTGAAAGAGATTCCTCTTATCAGCATCTCTTTGGTCATAAGCACTGAACTGGGAGTTCCTACTCATATGCCTGGGACTCAGAACCAGCTGGGCAGTGGAGGCAGACAGAAGGTGGCATCTGTGTTCGGTACCTCCTGTCCTGAGGCACTTCAACCCCATCATTGCTTTCTCCCCCAGTCCAACATGCACATGCTCAGTCCGTGGGCCTTTCTTTCCTCACTGGGTTACCTTGCCATAATTGTGGGGGAAGTAGTTTCCCTGAGACCAGTGACATCAGTGATTAACCACATGACTCTGCAGACAGAAGACCAAGATATAGACATAAGTCCCACTCATGAGCCATGGGATATGGCTTAACCTCCAGAGATCAGTTTCCCCATCTATAAAATGGAGCTATTAACATTTACTTTCTAAGACTATTGTGAGGATTAGACTAGATAACGCATGGAAAACTCTTAACATAAAATCAGGCAAGTAGTAAGTACTCAGTAGAAATTTCTATTTTCTCATTCCACCTCATGCTTCCATAGAAGACTTCTTTTGCTAAATGGAAGCAGGATTGGAGAAATGCACCTGTTCACTCTTTTCAACCTCTCCCTCAGCCCTCCATAATGAAGGAGGAGGGATTTCACTGATTGGTGAGTCTGCCATTCCTCGGGCCACATTTAAGGGCAATTAAGTTTAAATGTGCCTGGCAAGTTCCCCTCACCCCACCATATCCACATCGTAGCAGTGTGGCATGTTCTTCTGCTCTGCTGGGGCTTTCACAGGCCAGCATAGCCAGGGCCAGGCCCTGCACCTACCTTCTAACCCTGGTCTCGAGCCTCCTTGACTTTTAGTCTGGTTTTCCCCCCTGCATTTCACAGGACACCACCCTCTGTTGAGAAAGCAGGTGTGAAGGCACCCAAGTTTGCATTGCTGACCTGCTTTCTCCCCAGGTAAGGCCACAGCAGCGTCTAGTTGTGATGAAGGTGGTCTCTCCCAAGAGCAGTGCCAGGAGCTGTGGGCCCCAGAGTAAAAAAGCTGTTAATGTGCTTCCATCCTCGTCCACGTTCTTGTCTCTGTTCTTAGTTTCCACAGGACTTCAGGGGGAGGGATGATGAGAGTAATAAAGCAGAAAGCAGCCCACAAGAACAGCCTATGGTATAATTACAATTATTAATATCTGATAGTATTTTTATAACATTCCAAAGGGAGGAGTACTTCCAGGAAATTCTTTTTTTTTTTTTTTTTTTTTTGCGGTACCGGGGATTGAACCCAGGGGCATTCTACCTCCGAGCTACACCCCCAGCCCTATTTTTTATACTTTGTTTTGAAATCGGGTCTCACGAAGTTGTGGAGGGCCTCACTAAGTAGCTGAGGCTGGCTGCGAACCCGGATCCTCCGGTCTGTGCCTCCCAAGTACTGGGATTACAAGCATGCGCTTCTGATCTTTAACGTGAGATTTCTAAATTTGTGACAACATAAAACACAAGACATGAGAATTGGTAATGGTTATGAATACCTTCTTAGCTTCTGATAAAGTTCTCTATTATTTTGTCTTCATATTTCCTGACATGAGCAACCACTTACCCTGTTTGTTTCTAACATTTTTACTTCTTAGCTAGCAGAATAACCAAAACAGTGGAGTTTATTAACTTTCTAGACTTAAGTAGAAGCAGAGTCCAAACTTGTAGCAATCTTTCTTACCCATGAGGAACATGAGTGCACAATCAGGACTGTAAAAGAGAAAAAAATTCCAGAAACAGATTTTTACAAATATTTTCTCTCTGCCTATATCTTCTTTCCAGAGACAATGATGTCCAAGTAGCATGGAACACATCTGGCACCCTGACCTTTGCTTCTAAGAGCCACACCCTACTCAGGACAGGGAGGTATGCTTGACATTAGGACTAGGAGAGAGAAAGCAGATGATGAATCTAAAATCTCCTGTTCCAGAAAGAAAGGAAGTATTTACAGAATGATGGGCGCACACCAAAAAGACATAGAAACCAGCTTATCGAGATACCCACTGGCCAAATCTAGGACACATGAAAGTCTAAACAAATTACTCACACTGATCATAATCTGTTGAATAAAATAAAATTTCATGACCTCAAAGTCATCATTAGCAAGCAAGCAAATGACTAAATGAATGTTGGAAGAGGAAAAGCTCTTTCTCACTAATGATGTATATGGAATGGCGGTGTTAGATTTAAAAAAAATCACCACTTCACAACCATACCAGCAGCAATAAACTTAGGCAGGAATCATCAACAGATGATAAAACCAGTGGGCAAAATTTAATGAAGGCAAGTTATTTACATAATCTCGGAACATCTTCCCAGAGGATACTCACTAATTTCAATAGGAAAAATAGTAACACTGTGGTAGAGAATTCTGGTAGACACTTAAGTGATCAATGTTAGCATCACCAACAATGAAACCCACATCACATGCCTCCTAATGTCACGGATTGAGAAGGACACGTCATGTATATGGTACTCCTGCCCTAAAATGCATAACCTGAACCCAGGCATGAAGACATGTCAGAGAATCTTTTCCTGAAAACTCACATAGTGGAAAGGGCTGGTATCCCTTTTGAGCCTTTTTATAAGGGTACTAATTCCATCATAAAGAGTCCACCCTCATGATCTAACAATATTCCAAGGAACTGCCCCTAATATCCTCACATTGAGGATAAGGATTTCAATGTGTGAATTTGAGATGAAACCAAACATTCACATCATAAGAGGAACATTTAACAAAAAGGTCAATGTCTTAATAAGAGTCTAACGACACATGGCAATTAAATAAGCTGAGTGACCTGGTAAAAGATCCTGGATGTTAAAAATATGGCATATAGGACACTCCTGGGAAAATTGGGAAATTTTTAATAACTGTGCATTAAACAATAGTGTCATATCAGGGTTAAATATCCTGATTTTTATAATTGTAAGAGAATAAATTATGTTTAGGAAATACTAAAATGCCTAGAGAAAGAAGCATGGTATCTTTAGATAAATCTACAATGGTCAGAAAAATACAACTGGGTGTGGTGGCGCACGCTTGTAATCCCAGTACTTGGGAGGCAGAGAATTGGAGGATCTGGGTTCGCGGCCAGCCTCAGCTACTTAGTGAGGTCCTCCGCAACTTAGTGAGACCCTGTTTCAAACTAAAGAATAAAGAATAGGGCTGGGGTGTAGCTCAGAGGTAGAATGCCCCTGGGTTCAATCTCCAATACCGCAAAAAAAAAAAGAAAAATACTGATTGACACATATGTACATTATTTATATCTCTCCATCTATATATCTACCCAAGGAAAGGCTGAGAAAACAAATGTCAGACACTAAGAGTAAGGGACTTTTTTGGTGAGTGCTTTTGTACTATTCTTGCAATTTTTCTTTTTCTTTAAGTTTGAAATTATTTTGAAGTCAAAGGTTTAAAGGAAGCTGATACTTGTAGACTCTTTATAGCTACCAGAGCAACCATGCATATTTATGTGATCTTCCTAAAACAGCCCTGGGTGGTTTGTGAGTGTATGCTCATATAGGCTAGTTAGTAATATCTTCATTTTACACATGAGTGAACTGAAGCTCAGAGAAGTTACAGGATTTGTCTGAGGCCAATAGCTAATATTAGCATTTGGAAACCCTGAACCTAAGTTGAACATGCTATAACAGCTCTCTTAACTTATTCCTGCTTGGCTTTCACTTGACGGACCTGCTGGGTTAACTGGTACTGTCTACTCTCTGCTGGTCATAGGGTCTGTGATCCACAGCACCCTGAATTCCTATTCCATCCAGCATTGCTCTCTGATTTACCCAGCACTAAGGCATTGACTAGCAGAGCCATGTGCTTACCAAAAGTCAGTTTCATATTTTCCCAAACCTGTGTGTGTGTGTGTGTGTGTGTGTGTGTGTGTGTGTGTGTTTATCTTACTGGGGATTGAACCCAAGGGCATTCAACCTCCAAGCTATACCCCACACCCCCCTTTTGTTAAGTGTTTTGTTTTGAATCAGGGTCTCACTAGTTTCTGAGAGTCTTACTGAATTGATGAGGCTGTCCTCTAACCTGGGATCCTCCTGTCTCAGCCACCGAAGTACTGGGATTACAGGATTATAACAGAACACCTGGCCCAAACCTGTTCTTAAGAGTTATACTTTTTCACTTAGTTATATAATCCACCTAAACCCCTCATAAATTGATGCAACATGAGTTTGAAAGGAGAATTGCTGTTTCTATGAAAACTAGGTTGAATATTTTTGAAAGAGTCAATAAAACAAGCTGGGAAAAGAAGAAAAACCTGAAAATGGATTAGGTATGGAAAGAATGTAGTAGAAAGGGGAAAAATCATAAAACTCTAGAAGTATTTGGTACTCAGATTGCTTCACAATAAGAACCTTCACCCTCATGCTGGACTTTAAAGAAAACTACAATACAAATCATGATTGGAGACTTCAGAATATTATGAAAGAAGATACCCATTCCCAATCTGCAGATTCACTCCCAAAGAAAAGGATTTGTGCCAAAAGTCAAATGGGATTTTTCTGTCAAAAGTCAAAGAAAAGTACATCTCCATGTCCTGGTTTATTTGCAATGTTTCTCTAGCATTATTTATGAATCACCACTCTATGCAGCTTTTCCTTATAACAAGTTACCTGCTTGTTCTATTTGAAATTACAAAAGGACTTCTATTATACTTATTTTAGACTATGCCCAGTTCCCTCCAACTCCACTCTCCTAGGGTTAGGTTACATAATAGTCCAAAGGGCCATCTGTGATTCAGATTAGTGGAGGATGTGCTCCAAATTCTATGGACAACGTTATCAATTTGTAGTAGGATGTTGGGATTCATTCAAATCCTTCCCCTGCCTCCAGATCATAAAACTATCCATTCTCCAAAATTTCAGTACGACCAAAGCAAGATCAGAATTAAGAGGATTTCTATATTGGGGGAGTGTCTGATGATTAAAATAATATAGCCACATAGGTCTATATTGAGTCCTCTCATTCTTTGATCTAGGAAATAACGAATGTGTGTTGCTACCATTTGTTAAACATTTGGGGCTCTGAATGCTTATAACAGATTTACTCAAAGTTTGGGTCTGACCTAAAAACTAGAAAACGCCATGTTGAAGCTGAAACATTTCACAAGGAAAAAAAGAACCTCCACTACCCACCATCTCTCCCACTAATGGCTGCCTAAATAAAAGACGAAAACCAGAGCACACAGCTTTTGCTAGGGACACTCTAGCCCTCACCAAGGAGTCACGGGCTCTCTGGGTGATGGTCCCTAAGTTTTGCATTGCTGCCCCATGTAAAGCCCACAGGAAGGGGGGCGCAGCCAGTGGTGGGAGGAAGCCAGGAGAAAGTGGGGTGCTGGTGAAAGCAGCACTTTATTTGATAAAATTGTAAAGAGCAGCTTGTACTGTGGAGAAAGAATCTCCAAGTAATAAATGTCAGGTTTATGAACAATTGAGCCTCTCTATTCCTGACTGAAATTGCTCTTTAAGGTCAGCGCCATAAGTGCTCCCTCCGGTGAGGAGGCTGTTCTGCTGAGTGGGTTTGTGGCAGCTGCTCTAGCACAGGGAATGAGGAGGGGTGTGTGGGGTGTCTGCTTTGGCCATTGTGATACTGGGATTCACACTGAAAGAAATGATAAATATGCTGATATTTGTGTGTGTGTGTGTGTGTGTGTGTGTGTGTGTGTGTGTTACTGAGGATTGAACCCAGGGTTGTTCTGCCTCTGAGCTACATCCCCAGCTCTATTTTATGTATTATTATTATTATTATTATTATTATTATTATTTGAAACAGGGTCTTACTAAGTTGCAAAGGGCCTTGATAAGTTGCTGAAGCTGGTGGCGAAAGTGTGATCCTCCTGTTTCAGCCTCCCAAATACTAGGATTGCAGACCTGAGCCACCATGTCTGCCTGCTGAATTGTTTCAACAGGGGAAACATCTGGGCATTCTCAGAAACCAAAGAGTTTGCCACTAGAGCTACAATAAGTGGTCATTTAATGCTAAAATCACACCCATCCAACAAGCATCCTCCTTAAGCCTCCTTAGCATCAGACATCTGTTCCCACAGCTGGAATCCAAGTATCCATTAATAAAAACAAAAGCAAACTGGGCGTGGTGGTGCACCCTTGTAATCCCAGTACTTTGGGAGGCAGAGACCGGAGGATCTGGGTTCATGGCCAGCCTCAGCTCTCTCTCTCTCTCTCTCTCTCTCTCTCTCTCTCTCTCTCTCTACTTAGTGAGGCCCTCCGCTACTTCGTGAGACCCGGTTTCAAAATAAAGTATAAAA